>CM029608.1:3176068-3346024 GCA_017311375.1 Mytilus coruscus
AATAACCTTGACATATATTTGGATAGATGACCATCATTAAACACCCATTGCTTGGTATATTACATGTTGTGTTAAATCATCATATTAGGACCCGATATAGTACTAAAAACAAACCAAAACGTGTGTAAAATACGGCTATTCTATCAAAGCCTTCGAACAAATAGCCTAATCATTTCTGTATTGACATGAAATATCATTTACACGATAATTTTCATCAATATACTCTAAAAATTAATTAAAGACTGTGAAAAACTAGGGATTTTCTACCTCCAGGAAATATTCAACTTATCGGTTATTTACAAAACCATTCGCAATTATGGATCATCATCAATAATTGTCAAATAATTATACAGTTTGTAATCAGCAAATACACAAAAAATTACCAGATCTATGAATGCGTTTTTTAAGAAGAAATACACATTAAGCATATACATGTAGACAAGCGGCAAGAAGGAAAGGTAAAATTCTTAATTACATTCTGCAGAAGGTATGCCTAAAAGAACTATAGACTATATTCTTTCATACTTTGAACGACAAAATTAGTTATATTTCTACCTGTGTGACGTTTACATTCTGACGTCAGGCGCGCGATTCTACTTTAGAGTCAATGTTGGTCTAGCCATTCGGTCCCAGTACTTAAAATATTTCAATCGTTTATGGGTGGTTTTAACATTCATAAATAAAATTCAAAAATAAGAATGAATGAATGAAGTTGTCAAATGTGATATATGCCTTTTTGTGCTTCTTTGTTAAATATTTGTTTGTTTTTATTGTGATTAAGATACTTGTTGTTCTTGTACATCCTGTCATTATGTTATTGTTTATGATATTCTCATATTCTTGTCTTTCATTTTTGCCAATGTGCTATGTCTATATGCCTTTTGGTGTTACTTCGATACATATAGCGTGGCTCTGTACTTATTCATCCCGTTATTGTGCTATTGTAAAACATGTTTGTATGCTTGTCGTTCATTTTTGCTATACGCTTTGTCTATATGCCTTTTTATGTTTCTTTGATACATATATGACGTGGCTCTGTACTTTTACATCCCGTCATTGTGTTATTGTACTATAGAAAATTTGTGTATTCTTGTCTTTAATTTGTGCTAATATGCTTGGTCTGTATGCCATTTTGTGCTTCCTTGTTACATATTTTTTGTGATTAAGATTATAACACAATGTTGACTGCTGTACCCTTTTTTGACATTTTTACATAATGTGTCTGTTTGCTTTGTTCACGCATCGTTGTCAATATAATATAATTTGATGCGACTGTCATACACGTGAGAGGTTTAGCTAGCTATAAAACCAGATTCAATCAACCATTTTCTACATAAGAAAATGCCTGTACCAATTCAGGAATATGACAGTAGTTATCAATTCATTTGATGTGTTCAATCTTTTGATTTTGCCATTTGATTAAGGCCTTTCCGTTTTGAATTTCCGCGGAGTTCAGTATTTTTGTGATTTAACTTTTGTTCTTGCTTCCAATAGAAATTAAGAATGGGAAAGTTGGGCAGCTCTTAGGTCGACACCGTACAACTTTCCTTAATTATCTAAACCCATACAGTATAAGAACCTCTAAAATAGCTTGGGTGACGAAAAGACTGCAATGCTCAAATTTAAAGTCCTCTAGTCTGTTTTATTAGCAGTTAACACAAAATAACTATTACAGAAACCATAACATATACTGCACTATATGATACTGGGAAAGAACAAGCTAATGAGGAAAAATGTAAGTTAAGAATGATTATAAATTCTGATGTCTCCAAGTCACCGGAGACATAGGCTTGACAAATAATGTTTTTTTCTGTTTTGTGCGTACCTTTTAAACACACAGACCATCAATTACAAAATTCGATTGACGAACTGGAATAAATAAAATCATTTCGTTTCAGTGTTTTACTAACAAATAATTGTTTGTTTCAGGCCTGGCATCTTTATATTCCTTTAGTTTGAAACTGATGATTTGGTTGATACGATACCGAACCCCAAGCGATGAATATCGTGGGTTGCTAGATGATCCAAAACATATCAGTGTCCATGCAGGATTATCAAGAATTTTGATTTACAAAAACAAGTTAGCTCGTATGAAATATCCTAAATTACAAGAGGAAAAATTAGAGGAATATTGGACTGATATTTCCCAGGTAGAGTATATATTTGTGATGTGTTTGAGCTTTTGATTTTGCCATTTGGTTAGGGACTTTCCTTTTTGAATTTTCCTCGGAGTTCAGTATTTTTGTGATTGTACTTTTTTCTATAGATATCAACACAGATTGTTTTAACCAAATAGCCTAATACATAACAGGAAAGGGATAAATATCGGAGTTGCATTGTACCGTAAGAATTTGCAATTCGCACATACCCTAAACGAAATATTGTATCAGTGTATGCATTTATTGAAGACAAGTATTACAGATGGGATCTTGATTTCGCGGCCTCCAAATAATCGTGTCAACAAATTATCTGTTTACTTTATTGCTTGAAAATAACTCTTGCAATAATGTTAAAGAGTTCATTGTGAACAGTAGAGATGCATTGTTCAAATAGTTTCTACTGATAAAGACTTGATTATTGACAACGTTCATATATTACAATTTTTTTCGCAATCGTCGAGAATGAACATAAGCTGATGCAAATACAATAATTAAGACATTAAATAGTGTCATAGTCATGAAGTCAATCACACATTGGAATGAGAGAGAAAAAAAAACAGTCACACAATCATCTAAAAACACAAACGATGACACAAAAAAAAATGTTTTGGATTTATTGGTTATTTGTACACTCATATAAATACAAAATCAAATTGAGTCAGTTACATACACAAATGATGTTTAATAATTACAGGCTATTGTGCGACTTGGAGGTGAAGGATTTCAGCAGAAATGTAATGACCTGAAAGTTAGCATATTAAATGAAAATTACATTGAAATGTTGACAGAGATAATAGAAATTGTTAAATCAAATGATTCAAATACACAAGGCTTTCAAAGTAAGTTTTGAATCTTTTTGATTCATTGTTGGCTCTTAATGTTCATTTACAGAGAAGTAAGTTTAAATTCGTTACTTTATACCAAAGCATACACAAGGGAATTTCACTCATATCAATGTAATGTGAATTTATATAGATGTGAATCACACGTGAAATTCGTGTGAATTTCACTCCAACAAACTTGTACGTTAATCTTATGTGATATTCACGTGAATTTCACATGAAAATCACATGTATTTTTTTCATATAAAATCCACACGAACGTTTAAAATAAAGTAATTCAAATAACATCTAGATTTTTTAATTTGATATACTTAACAAGAGATTTATTAAATACTTTTTTGTTTAGTTTAGTCATATTTTACAACACTATATACAATTGTGAGGCCCTTCGAAGCTTACTGTTCGATGTGGGCCAAGGCTCCGTGTTGAAGACCGTACTTTGACCTATAATGGATTTCTTTTACAAATTCTGACTTGGATGGAGAGTTGTCTCATTGGCACTCATACCACATCTTCTTATATCTGTATGTTGTTTCTATGCTTCTAGTAAATAAATCTGTATAATAATGTTCAAACAGTGTTTTAATGATACACTTTGATAAAGAAAGAAATTATTATCCTTGAATGGGGTTTGAAACATAAAAAGAAAACAATATCTTTTGAAATTCTCTGGTATTTTTATTTTGATTATTAAATTTTGTTTTCATTTCATAGGACTTCTAGACAATTTGTAAGTATATCAATATTTTAAGCTTTTGTTTCTATTTCCCTTCTTTTAAAATTAGTATTTACACATTTAGATACATTACAAACATAAGGCATTGTAGTGACATATTAAAAATTGTTATATTGCATGTGTGTTTAATAAAAATCCATTAGTTTGATAGGTTATTAACCATTGTGCGTCATCCAAAAATAAACCTTCATATCAAAATGAAATGTTACTCCCTCAGGCAAAGTTGACATTAAATTGATTCGGCTATTTATTATGTACTCTTGTGGTTTTCATAACATCCTCGGCTTCCAAATATTTGGCTTTTGAGCGTTCCTGATGAAGGTGAATCCAGAAAAGCTGTTCGGAAGCATGAAACTAATAACGTGTTGTTTTCATTTTTTATATTCCTAATGACATATGCCTCCACAAAAAAGTACACAGGTAAATAAAAGAATGTTTGATAAAACTTTCCATGGTCTAAGCATAAGATGTTATCACAAAAATTGAAAGCTGCTTTTAGTAATTTGAATGGGTGTAAAAGTGTTGATTGTGCACATATTTTTAGAACGAAGCGCGAAATATAAAAAAGTGCTTAAGTCAAATCTTCAACACCCAAATAAAATTTCAAAAAGAAGCATTCATTTCTTAGATAAAAGATATGAAATACCTACTATGAAATAAGAAACGTAAAATTGAGATTGGAAATGGAGAATGTGTGAAAGAAACAACATCCCGACCAAACCAGAAAACAGCCGAAGTCCACCAATGGGTCTTCAACACATCAAACAAATCCCGCACCCTGAGGCGGGCTTCAGCTGGCCCCTGATCAAGACAGTGTACTAGTGCAGTGGAAAAGGTCTTCATACTTAACTCTGAAACATATAAATTTATTAGAAATTAAAAAAAAAAAACATACAATACTTACAAAGGACAGAGGATCTTATGAATTGGGACAGACTCAAAAAGGTGTTTATATTAAACATGTGATAAACAGCTATTTTTTTACAATATTTCTAAAAGCCTTTAACTGGTGAATTTTTACATGAACGTAGTGCTATTCTTTGATGCATACATGTATTCATCCGATAAGATGTTTATTGGAGTATTATAGTTAAGGATTACACTGTCATACTGAACACATGTGTGTGATTATTTTGCATTCTTGTTCATATGTACTTAGAATATATTTCATACCACAAATATAAAAGGAAAATACTTTCATTATTGTAAACTCTCTCCACAATTATATGAATTGTTTTGAACTAGGTTCTATGTCAAGTCGAAGACAGTCTCACCAAGAACTACAACTGAATCAAACTACAAACGAATTGCTGATCTGTTACTGAGAGTTGGTCCTCTTGCTGTGAGAATTATATTCGACAGAGAATTCCACCCTAAATTATTGCAAAGAGAACTAAGGAAAAAAACTGCACGATTGGCGCATTTAAAAGGCAAAGGATTAATTAACGCAGCTCAGTGGGACAAACTATTTAAGAGTAAAGGTGTGTGTAGTACCGGTTTACGAGCTTGCTTTTTCTTGATTTTTTATCAAATCTAATGTCTTTCAAACTTTCAACTATTTTCAAAAATAATCTTTACATATATTGAACATTTTTATCTAAATCATAATCGTTTTATTTCATGCACTGAAACATATATGGAATAAACGAGATGAAGTTGAACTGGACACTTCGTCAGAATGAGTCAAAACATCAGGTCTCTGATAAAACGTTGCATTCACAAGTTGAAAACTATGTGAATGATCAACCAAAGTCCGTTTTCAGAGACAAAGAGACTGTGAAATGTCTATCATCTCTTCACGATAATCATTTTGTTGTTTCTGCGGACAAAGCTTCACACAATATTGTCTTTGTACCTTAATCTTACTACTACTAGTGTTGTAATAGAAATAGGAATAAATGAGCACTCAGGTAATCCCACATACAAAAACATATCATTTAATAAGGATGAGATTTTTGCTAACAATAAGTCCTTAGTGGCTTCAATGAACATTACATTGAACAGCAATCGGATTGTATTTGGTACGTTAGCTTCACATTATTTCATACAAACAATGGTACATTGCCGGCTCATCTGCATGTTCGACGAAAGAATTGTCCATTAGATTGACAAATATTATGCCCGTAGTGAAAGAGGGTCTTCAGAAATAATATGAAACTGTTAACTCCCGTAGTGGTATTAACCATACGTGGATTCTAAACAAACTCTAAAGAACTTCTGGATAATTTTAAATCTCGATCTTTCTCTGAAATTAGTTTTATCAAAACTTTTCATTATAAAAATAGTAGCATACGCTATAATTTTTTTTATTTGGGAAACCATACGGCAAAAAAAGTAACAAAAAATTAAAACATAGTACATATGGGGTACAAGACATCAATATGCTTAGGTTTCTTTTTGACAACATATTTGTTGAATTTGGAGTCAAACTTTTTCAACACATTATCGGAATTCCTATGGGAACAAACTGTGCGCTTCTACTTGCCGACCTCTTCTTATTTTCAAATGAATAGGAGTTCCTTCAGACAGTTGTCAAAATCAAAAAGATCAAAGAAGCCAAATCATTCAATTTTACATTCAGAAATATTGGTGATGTTCTTTTCATTAACAATCTTAACTTTTCTTATTGGGTTCCATTAATAAATCTTCCCGAACCATAAATTAAAGAAACAACAGACACGGTTTCCCTTGTCTCATTTTTAGACTTATACCTCGAATTTGACATAAGCTGTCATCTCAGTACCAAAATCTATGACAAACGAGACGATTTTAATTTTGAAATTACCAATTTCCTCCACCTTAGTAGCAGAATATCAACTTCACCTGCATTCGGTACATTTATATACATTTCCCGACTAATTCTGTGTTCAAGAGCTTACAGCTGCTACTCAGATTTTGTAAAACGTCACCAGTGTCTGAGCACAAAGTTGATGAAGCAAAGGTTTGTCAAAGAACGTCTCGTCCTTTTTCTAAAAACGTTCATCGGAAGATATTAAGACCTTGTTGATATATATTCCGTATCAACTTGTCTTGAAGGATAGATTCTAGGCACTGATGTTGTTTATCTTCTTAATAACGTGTTATAGTATTCTTTAATTTGTCTTTAAAAAAAGTTTGTAAATTATTACTTTTACTGTTTAGACAATTTTTGGTAATATTCCGTCCTATGGTAAGTTTTTGTATTCTTGTCTTTCGTTTTTGCCAATGTGCTCTATTTATATGCATTTTGTTTTCTTTGTTACATATATGTTTGTTTTATAGTGATTAAGAATATAACGCGATGCTCACCGCTGTACCCCTTTTTGATATGTTTTCCCATTATGTCTGTTTGTTTCCTTTACACATCGGTGTCAATATAATGGAGTTAGTTTAATGCGACTGTCATACAAGTGAGAGGTATAGCTAGCTATTAATCTTAGGTTTAATCCACCGTTTTCTTTATAAGAACATGCCTGTACCAAGTCAGGAATATGTCAGTTGTTATCCATTCGTTTCATGTGTTTGAGCTTTAGATTTTGCCATTTGCTTATGGATTTTCCGTTTATTATTTTCCTCGGAGTTCGGTATTTTTTATTTTACTTTTTGATATTATACAATAAATGGAAAAACACAGATCCACAAGGATGGGAAATCAAAAACTATAAGTGGACTCGTAGAAAACACACAGAACACACTGATTTTCATAGAAAGACAGACAAACTAAAATAGTTAACGTTGCACTAAACAGAAAACAAAACAACAACAATTCACAAAAAATGTGGATGATCATCGATACGTTAAAGGATTAAAATCTTTTGCTTCTAGATACACACTAAACACGTTAATAATGGCAGTACCAATTCTGGTAAAAACTATCATTTGGTGATGTCATAATCGAACTTAACCGTTGGAGAGTCACAATGTCAACTTATATGTTTTCTACCTAACAGATGTTCCACTAGAGACTTTGTTGTAAACAGTGTCATAATATCTGTTTCTGTTGGGGCAAACATTTTATACCATTTAGTCCTTAAGGAACATATACATGATATTGTGTAATATTAATTCCAGTGGAAATAATATTCCAGAATACCTTTTTTTCCATTTGGAACTTATATTATAAAGGAATTTCTATTTCGTGACAATAACACAATTAAATGGCGTCCTGAATCTTTCGAAATGATCATGATTACTAACATTTTTCAGGAAAGACCCTTTATTAAACAGCTTCCAAGGTATCAAACAGTCTCAGTCATAAAAAAGGGAATTTCCAGGTGGAATTGGTCGTACTAATTTGAAGAAATATAAACTTCAAATGCTGGTGTTTGCTATTATAGAATACATGATAAATGTCTATATATAGAAATTCAAATTGTAAAAAGTGTAATCTTCAAAATCAATCATATCATTCACATGAATTCGTCTTTAATACCAGAATTAAAATTTTGTACTACGGACGAGCATATTCTACAAAAGACTCAACAGTGACGCTCGAATACGAAACATTTTGAATCACCAAATAAGTAATACCTTTGCTGCCACACTATATTGTAGCTCTGTTTTTCATTCATTCATTCAGTGTAGTTTGTTTTACGACACCTAAAGTCATCAATTGTATTGTATGTTTCAGATGAAAATAAATCAAAAACCTTCGATCTATCTCTGATGATTTGCTTGATTCGATACTTAACTACTATAGAAGTTACAGACCAATTGCCCCGACCCGACGATGAAAGTGAAGGAGCTGCTCTATCACGGCTTGAATACTACAGAAAACAAATTGCATACAGTCAAGAATGTGACTTGTCAGTCACAGTGTTTGAGAAGTACTGGGCTGACATAACTAACGTAAGATCACTTTTTTGTACGTTAAAACAAATATGATCTGTTTGAATTCTAGTTTATATTTTGTTTCTTATCATTCTTTTATTCCTGTAATTTGTTGATCAATCTACCATAACATGAAATTTTCATAAAAAAAATGGAATAGTCAAACTGTTTTTAAAAACATATTCAAAATTAATCAGTAGAGGTACGGTTCTATTATGTGATACTTGGGATTTTCAAATTAGCTTCTGTTTGAAATGCTGAATCTGAAGAAGTTTTGTGTACCTTCGGTCATGATTGAGATGAATGAGGTATCCAGAGTCAAACAATTTGCATGTGGTACACATCAGAAATATAGCATTCCGATAATGCAAAGACGTTTATAATTGTGCTCTGTTATGTGGGATTAATGAAAAATTTCACTTATTCACCCAGGCAACAATGTTCTTTATTACAACAAAAGCAAAATAAAGTTGACATGATTGATTGATTGTTTAAATTTAATGCAACTACCAACAGTCTTTCGAATTCTTATATAATGGTGGTCAGTTTGTATTGTTGAAAAAGCCGGAGTATCCGGGCAGAACCACCGACAGGAAAGTGACAATTCTAGACAAGTTAAACTGAAGTCGAACGAACCTGCTACGTGTTGGGTTTGAACTAACAACATGAGTGTTAAAACTCTAGTGATACAGTAGATGCATGACTCAGACATCTAGGCCACCAGTCCCTCAAGGTAGAAAGACAATATTAATAATGTCTGTTCTTTTTTTTCAGGCTATAGTCAAGATTGGTGGTAATATCTTTTTGCAAAGATGTAATGACTTGAAAATTGGTAAACTGGATCAAAAGGACAAAGCAATATTACCAGAACCAACCTCTAGCAACATTCCAAACTAGCATGCTATTTGTCTTAATAAGTTTGTTTACTTTAATTATATTAGTCTTTTCTTCGAAATTAAGGTAGATTCATGGTATACCGCCATCTTGGATTGTACAATCGCAGTACAAAATCGGTCTAGTTATTTGCCCAAATCTGCAAATTTGCCGACAGATTAGACTGTTAGTTTATATAAAGAAAACTTGGTGATTTATTGTATTATTCAAAATATTTTAACAAATTTCAAATCTTGTGTTTTAGGAATCAATTTATTCAAATAAGACATTTTGGGGATATAACTCTTTTAGTAAAAAAATATACTGGACTGATAGGAATTTTTTATTTTTACTTGTAGCAAGGAAACAAGTTCGGTGACACCATTTTTCTTTTTATTTTCTTAAAACATATTATAAAACCTATCTTCTCACAAATTATTTCAAAATTCTATCTCATAGATTTCTTTTATGCACACAAATGTGCTTTTCATGAACAATCTAACCAAATTTTGGCAATTTTCAACGACTCATAGCTTGGAAAATAGCACGGTGACCCATTCTTTTATTATGTTTTTAAAAAAGCATAGTAAAATCTTCATTTTGGCAAAGTATAAGAAAATTCTGTCTCAAGAAATATATACCTATGATCTACCTTAAAGAGTTGTGTGTCGATAGATATCTTTGATAACAATACCCAAGGATTTACCGTCTTGAACTTCTCCGTTGATAAATTGATTATTGCGAATGTTCTGTTGAAAATTTAAACAGACAAATATGGTCAAAGATGAGATATGCTGTAGGTCCAATCGTGTATTATTGTACGTATAAATCCTTTTTTTTTTTTTTTTTTTTAGATCTTTGGGTTTTGGCGATCGTTAAGAATTTAGCTTCGTTTTCGTTTTGTGCTCATCAACTTATGAAAGAACTATTTGCATATGCACTCATAAGTAGAAATATTATTATTTAGATGGTGAGTCTAGTAGAATAGAAAACTCAACTCTACTGGTATGGAGTAATTGAGTGACCAGGAAAACATGCGATGGTAAAATACAAATTTCCAATAAGAAACGTTTACCTCATATATTTTTTGTAAAGATCATATAATTAATTCATCTTTCAACTTCCATTTTCACTACTGATTCCATCATGCTAGTTTCAAATCAAGAGGAAATAGCTCATATTGTGAAAAAGAGTATTTTATATATAAAATGTATAACGTCGACTGTTTTCAAATAAAGCTGTAACCAAAAAGTTCAATAGATATGACTTGTTAACTGTGTTTGCTTATATCAATACAGTCTTATGGAATGGCGTGTGAACAGTTTTGGTTATATAAAAAGTAAAATCACAAAAACTGAACTTCGAGGAAAATTTAAAACGGAAAGTCTCTAATCAAACGGCAAAATCAAAAGTTCCAACACATCAAACGAATGGATAACAAATGTCGTAGTCCTGACTTGGTACAGACATTTTATTACGTAGAAAATGGTGGATTAAACCTGGTTTTATAGCTAGCTAAACCTCTCAATTGTATGACAGTCGCATCAAATACCATTATATTGACAACGATGTATGAAAAAAACAAACAGACACAATATGTTAAAATGTCACAAATAGGGGTACAACAGCAACACGAACCCCACTAAAAACTGGGGGTGATTATATGTCATTATAATACTCCAGGATGTCTAAAAGGATTTTTTTAAATAAATATGAATTATATTTCACTTGTATATGATTTTTTTTAAATGAAACTGATTAAAGTTATAAAACCTTTGATTTACCGGTATACTAAGCAATATGAATCAATATTATTTCATTAATTTATCTTTTAAATAAATCGTCGTCTTTTTATCAGGTAACATCTGTCACCCACTACAGACACATTTCACGGTCATAACAAGTAATTGGGTAAAAGTAATCAGCGGTATTTACCTAGAGCTTCAACGCCTAAATGATGTGTTTTTAAAACAGAATGATAATAAACACATCATAGATACATGTACCAGGATTACAACTTATAGACGAGAAATTATGATACCTTGACATCGGTTCTGTTTCTTTTGGTCGCTATGTGAAAACAAAACCTAAAAACGGTTACATACTTATCTGAAAGTGATAAACTTAGTCCCATGAAAAATATGGTAGATAATCTGTAGTTTGTTAAAACAATAAAAGTACTGAAAAAAAAGTTTAGAATAGAAGGAAAAAAATAGATCAAATAATAAATGACTGGATTTAATAAATAGTATATGTTTGTCTAAGTTAAACTGACAAGCTTCGGTCGTACGTTATACGCCGGAGGAAATAAAATGTTTAGATTATAAAAGTTACTTATATACAAAATAAACAATAACACAAACTTTGCACCAAAGAGAATTATTATCTAGTGTTTCATGTGTATGAGTTTGTCTGAATATTTAAAGTCTCTGTTTTCCTAAAATGCTTCAATTTTGCAAAACAAAAGGAATTCATTGTAATTTTGGTATGTTTTCACATTTATTCGCGTTAGTTTATCAACACCAACTAATATGACACCACTTAACTATATAAAGGCAGCAATATATTACCCCTGAACACCGAAGTATATGAGATAAACCCTAGTTATTGTATTTCTTGATACTTTTACTGAATAAAATATGGGGAGATGTGGTATGATATCCAATAGGAAAACTATCTTGTAAATGAAGCGGATCTTATCCCGACACTGGTTGATTGTTAGTCCTTTCACGTAAATACTCCTGATCAGTGTGTTTTAGTATTGAGATGAGTTTTAACAATTTTTTTTTAATGCGCTGCTTAACAATTTGATATTTCTTAATGAAAACTTGGGTTGCAAGAACTTAAGTTAAGTTAACATTTAAGTTAATAAAATTTGGCTATAAGAAAATAGCATGTGCATGGTTGATGAAAGATGAACGATTGGTCACCGTACGGTCTTTTTGTGTATTGTTTAGTACACTGTTGTTTGTCTTTCGTCGTTTTTAATTTTGGCTAACACTATTCCAGATAATGCGGTTTTTCTCATTGGGGCAGACTATTAGGTCACTCATAATTGCTTATCTTCGACGTCATTTTGGTCTCTTGTAGAGAATTGTCTTATAGGAAATCATGCTACATTTTCCTTTGCTCTACTGCGCTGATTATTTCCATTTATTTGATTTAGAGAGAAATATATTTGAATTTGCAAAAACAGCATATTCAACTGCGCAAAACTTCACGCGCTTTTACTAGTATAGTTATGGGAGAGTGTTTGATGTACCATTTTTTTAAAACATGAATTAATACATGGTTTCCACTCGGAATATAGAATAAATTATTTACTGCCTATCGTTTCGGTATCGTGCATGGTTCATTTAACTTTTGAAAACCCGTGAATGTGCATTTGTATATAACAATAACAATTAATTTGGTTTTAATTTACTGATAAGGAAATCAGAATCTGTACCATTTAAAACAATATTCAAGGATCTAGTTAAACCTGTTTTTCCTGTTATGTCTATAAATATGTTGTTTTGCTCACACATTGTTGTCATATAGTGGAATTCTAATACGACTGTCATACAAGTGAGAGGTTTAGGTATCTATATAAGTAGGTTTAATCTACCGTATTCTACATAAGGAAATGTCTGTACTCAGTCAGGAATACGACAGTTGTTTTCTATTCGTTTGATGTGTTTGAACTTTTGAATTTGCCATTTGATAATGGTCTTTCCGTTTTGAATTTTACTTGGAGTTCCGTAATTTTTTGTTATATGACTTTTTTCTTTTGACCAAAAAAAAGTATTTTTTAAAAATAAATCTGCCGTTGAAATTATTACAAAAATTAAGATATAAAAAAGGCAACAGTAGTATACCGGTGTTCAAAAGTCATAAATCGATAGAGAGAAAACAAATCCGGATTACAAACTAAAACCAAGGAAACACATCAACTATAAAAGGAAAACAAAGGAACAACAAGAATACTGAAGTGCAAAAAAAAAAAAAAACGCCAACATACATGAACACGAACTATTTGGCAACAACTGTCATATTCCTGAAATGAATCAGATGTAGTCGAACTCTGTATTTAGTCTCATTTCAAAAAGGGAAGTAATAACTTCATCTCAGCTAACCATTACAAAAACATCATATCAATGTAATGTTTCCACTGATTTAGAAACAACAATATTTGATCTAAGTATTTTATATAAACTCATTATAGATACCAGGCTTACAAATGTTACGCCATATGCTCGTATCGCCTTCAAAAGACAACTTATATATGTATTATGTGTATGTACCAGTCCCAAGTCAGGAGCCTGTAATTCAGTGGTTGTCGTTTGTTGCTGTGTTACATATTTGTTTTTCGATAATTTTTTGTACATTGATTCGGCAGTTAGTTTTCTCTTTTGAGTTGTTTTACATTTATTTCAGAGTCTTTTATAGCTAACACTGAGATATGGGCTTTGCTCATTGTTGAAGGCCGTACGGTGACCTATAGCTTTTAATTTCTGTGTCATTTGGTCTTTTGAGGAGAGTTGTCTCATACCACATCTTCTTTTTTATAATCAGTAAAACTGGAAGCATTTTAAAAGGCTAAATAAAGTAAGAAGACGAAGCCAATGTTGAACACAAAATTCCGTATGCTGGAACCTTCTATTTTTTAATTTTAGTAATTTATATTCCTTTATTGGAATTTGATACTTCTAAAACGTTAACAAAGGTGCCGGTAATAGATACTAAATTAACAACTAAAATATAAGTTTACAAGCTATAATTAAACAATGCATAATGATACTGCAAAAACAAGCTTATTGTGAACAGCTAAATATTTGTCTGCTGGTGTTTGGAATATGGTTGTCTAATTCAAAATTATAAACAATCTCAATACTTATACATTGTATGATATTGAACTCACTTGGTTTCAAGAAACCATCCCGATCCCGATGTATAAACATAATGTACATATTATTTGCACAGACTCTCAAAACCAATTTGGTCCCTGCTCCCAATTAGTTATACCAATCCATTTGCATACATCAAAGATACCCTAGTAAGTGTAAATTATGGTATTCATATTCCATTGATTTAAGAAATATGTGCGCCTAAACAAAAATCTCATTTATATTAAGCGTATCTCTATTCTTTTGTATTAATACTATGCAGATGATATGAGTAGACATTGGGTAGTAGGCTAAGCTCTCAAAAGTACATACCAAAAGAAAAAAAACAAAATATAATGAAATTGAACAGGAATCAACAGACCTTGGGTAGATCCAAGGGACCATTACAGGGTAATTCCTCATCACTCTTGAAATGATACCACCGCTTTGATTAAATCAACAGCAACCGGAAACAATCATGAGGTTCAGAAACGTTATGATAATACAACGGTTGCCAAATTATCCTTCCGTAGAACTTGATATCAGTCCTTGTCTTTTTATATGACGTTCGTTTTGCCTGTTTTCAAGGAAGTGTTTGTGGGATTATTGTTTGTATTGTCGTCATTATTTTCTATTTTTCGTCTTCAGATATTCTTCAACTTAGAAGTGTAGGTTCCCCTTAGTATCGTATTGCTCACACTTATTACCAATGTTTTTTCAACTGATCGGGCGGAGCTTACGTTTTAATTTGCATAAGGACAGTCTATTTGAAGATGTGTGTGATAAGGATGATGGCTGTTATAATCATAATTGATTTCTTATCACCTAGCAGTGTCACCAAACTGATATACAAATGAAGTGAGTGTATGATATGGGACGAATAGCGGGACACTTCATTGATAAGTATATCCCGAAACACCTGTCTAAACATGGACTGGTCTTGAATAATCAAACCGGTTAAACCCCGCCTAGTCTTTGTTAGTCTTGTATTTTTTTTTTTTAATTTTAGTTCATTTATATGTTTTGCAGTTTAGTGTGACGTTCGTTTTCACTGACAAAGCACATATTTGTGTCTATGGGCCAGCTGAAATCCTCTTTCGGATTCGATATTGTCTTTTTCGCTGTGTTATAAAAGACTCCTCGGCGACCTTGGGCTGTTTTATGCTGTTTGGTGGGGTTGTTTTCTCTTTGACCAATTCCCCATTTACATTCTCAATTTTAATATTATGATATTATATTAATCAAATCAGCTGATATTCAGAAACAAAGTTTTTCAAAAACTTGAATATTAGCTATATTTTTATGACAATTGATAGTCTTTTTGGCAGCAGTATATAAATATGAACAGTATATATACATTTTTTAAATCGACATTTAGCATTGTTTAACTTTTTTTAAGATGAAATGGTATTTACTTGCTCTTAGATTATTAATGACAAGCTATCAATCAAATACATTATATTTCTTACTGATACATTGAAATATGTGATATGCTAGTTTTCACTAGTTTTTTACAGTGTTATGTTTGACCCGTTGGTGTGTTTCAATCTTGAAAGTAAGTTAGTGTCAACCGTAAATGTCTAATAACAACTAATATATTTTTTATAGCTGATTATGCGGTATGGGCTTTGCTCATTGTTGAAGGCCGTACGGTGACCTATATTTGTTAATTTCTGTGTTATTTGGTCTCTTGTGGAGAGTTGTCTCATTGGCAATCATACCACATCTTCTTTTTGTATAACATTAAGGAAAATATGATCTAGCCCGGAAAATGTCAGAGTTAAGGAGAGGCAAAGATATTGAAAGGGATAATCAAACCAATAAGTCGACCACAAACTTACAAAGCCATGGTAAGAAAAGATCAAAAGACAAACAACAGTACACAAAACCTAACTAAAATATGAGCAACACGAACCCCATCAAAACCAGGTGTGATCACAGGTTTTCCGAAAGGTTCAGCAGATTTAGCTCTACGTGTGACACTTGTTATGTTTATCATGTAGATACACCCTACGAGATACGTCAAATTCGGTAGGTCACATTAGAGAAAAAGAGGACACGATTGTAATAGTTAACAACATCATACCTCTGACTACAAGAGAGTTGTCATAACGAATAACTGTACACGGTCACACTTGATGAAAATAAAATGACTATTTGTTAATGTAAAAGTAAAATTAAACAGTTTAGTTACAATCAAACTTACGCGGCTTTCAACTAAATTGAAATAACCAATGACTCAGTATTAAGTACCAATAACAGCCTTAGAGACCTTAAAAGAATAGTTGCATGTTGTTAAATTATATAAAAAATTAAATCAATAACTGAGGGTCTCGATGGACTGTAGAAAAAGGGCACAAAAATAAAGAAGGATAAAAGTGTGCAAAATAATAAATAAAGAATAGAGAATAAGTAGATGATCAAATATAAAGTATAGAATATAACAAACCAAATAAATATAGAATAAAGAATAACATGAATAACGAACAAAATAAATAAAATCACAGAAAAGATCACCAACAAAAAATTGACCTAATTTTAAATAAATAAATTTAAAACTTTTAAATTATTCAAATTTAAGAAATGTATCTCCCTAATGCAAAGCTCTCATTCCTTGCCCTGCTTTTGCTGTACTTTTTGGTCCATTTTGTTTATAGATCTTCATCTTTTAACATGTTTAATAAGCTTTGGATTTTCAAATATTTCGGCCTCGAGCATCACTGAAGAGACATTGATTGTCGTAATGCGCATCTGATGCCAAAAATTGGTACCGTTTAGGTTATTACTACCACTGGATCGATGTCAGCTGGAGGACTGATAGTCCCTGAGTCACCTGCCCAGTAGCCAATATTTCGGTACTGGCATAAAAATACGGATTTTTTAATGCTATTGAAATTTCCTGTAACAAATTTCTTAGATTATCTAAAATTAAGGAATGTATCTCCTTCATGCAAAGCTGTAATTCCTTACCCTGCTTTAAATTTGGCTATACTTTTTTGTCCATTTTTGTTTATAGCTCTTAACCTTTTGATTTTCAAATATTTTGGCCTCGAAAATCACTGAAGAGATATTGATTGTCGAAATGCACATCTGGTGCAGAAAAATTGGTACCGTTTATGTTATTGAGGCATATAGAAATGAAAGATATCCAATCCAGACCCTCGTAAAATTGATTGCAGTGTTAATGTTCAATTAGTATATACTAATTCATTAAGGTATGTTTGATTATTTCAGGCCAATGGCTAAGAAGAAAAGAACTTTAGTAATAAATATCTTTAAACATATTCAACTAGTGTCTAAGATTTTATTAATCATCTGTTTAAAAATAAAATTAAGATATGTGGTATGATTGCCAATGAAAAACTATTAACTAAAGACCACATAGTTTGGATGTAAGAAAGCTTTAGGTCACTGTATGAAGTGAGTTAAATTTTGTCTGAATTATTTTCATAACGAATTATTCAACACACTATTTAGATAGTATTAGTTGTATTTGGACAATTATTTTAAAATTCGTCTTTCTGATTGAAAACAAACTAACAATTACCAAATTGAAACTATAAACTTAAATGCACACACTTCATCAGGCAAGTATGATGATAAATGATTAAACAAACTTTGTCGCTTATTTCGAATAAAAAGAGACCTACGTTAAATTTAAATAAGACTCGGCCCGTTTGCGAGTTTAATCTGATATATATTTCTCATCTCCTTGTATCAAAATATGGAAAAACAGTACTGTATTTAAAGATTTGCTACTGTCAAATGGGGGTTTGACACTTTTTTACTTGCTGCTCGGAGCAGAGTTCGAATAACGAATATTTGCGATCGTCAAATTCAAAAAGATCAATTTATTTTCGTGGTTATCGTCCATCCACAAAATTGGTATCCAACTAAATAATAATCAATCTACAGTAATTATAATTTATTAACTTTTACACTTTCGTTTGTATTGATTGCTGATTGTGATTCATTCAAATTCTTTATTTCAGTGCGTAAAATCAACCAAAGTTCTAGCTATGGTATTGGTAGAAAATGATTCAAATGACACCATATATGTAAAGGCTTCCAGAGATAGGGAACTGGCAGTAAATAAAAGGATTGCCTTTGAAGTTCATGGGTGTTGTACAGGAATAGGCGTTGCTGCCATCAAGGAAACTGATTGGCAATATGCAGAAATTGAAGATTTTACTGCAATTGCATCTAAAGATGTACTAGAGATTATACCGGTAGTTGGCAACAACACATTCTATGTAACAGTTAAATCACACAAACCTATTACTTGTGACGCCCTTCCTATTCGAGCAAACCGCAAAGGCATTGTGGATGAATTGTTATTTATTCAAAATGCCCCAAAGAAGGACAAATTGATATATAGAGTCATTATTAAACTTGAATCTGAAAGGAAAGTTGACAATAGTGTTAAAGTTAAGAACTATCCCATTGAGAGGAAAAATAAGTATCCTCAAACAGAACTATATCCACAATATTCAAAAAAAGGGAATCTTAAACAACAAAATCAATCTGTGGAAATTGAGTACGGTATAATGCAAAAGTGTACCGAAAACAAAAACGAAGGATCAAAACAGACGACCATTACCAAACATGTCATTAGGTGGGAATCTGAATGAACGAATATGTGAACCTGGTCTCTTTTAGCGTTTTGGGTCCGAGCGTCACCGATGCATCTTATGTAGAAGCATGCAAGAATTTTAAGTCTAGTATCTTTGATGAGTTTTTACTAACAACGTATCAACTTTCTTTTATCTTTTGAACATTATATTTTTTGCTTATAATTGAAGCTCTTCGATGAAACTTCGAGAGATCTTTGTTTCTACAAACTTGTTTGTGTTTTAGCTCTCTCTTTTTCCTATAATATAATTGATGTGATTACTTCTTTATGATAATTATTCACGGTATTTAAATCAAATGTTGACTATTGTTTTTATCTTTATTAAATTTGATTATTAATTATTTATGTTGTCTTGTTATTTAAAGACGGAATGTATAGCATCGAGGGAGAGGAGGGGTCGATCGAATAACTTATTTCCTGAAAAGTGTTAACAGTTTTAGATTTATTTTATGACAAAGGTGAATCAAAGCTTTAAAAAAATATTCGCCTTGCATTGTGAAAGCTGCTGATTAAGTCGTCATTTAATATATTAGTATATATAAAAATAAGAAAATGATTGCTAATGAGACAACTCTCCACAAGAGACCAAATGACACAGAAGTTATCATCTGTAGGTCACGTTTTGGTCACTGTAGGTCAACAATGAATAAAACCCATACCGTATAGTCAGCTATAAAAGGCCCTGAAATGACAAAATAAATATAAAACAATTCAAACGATAAAACGTACGGCTTTATTTATGTACAAAATAATGAACGAAAAACAAATTTAGCAACAAACAACAACCACTGAATTACAGGCTTCTGACTTGGTACATGTGCATACTGAATGTGAAGGAGTTAAACTAGTGAGAAGGCGCCCCAACCCTCCCCTAACCTGGGAAAGTGGTATAACAGTACAAAATAAGAACAAACTATCAAACTATCAAACACAAACACAAAGTGGTCGTGGCAGGGTACTTATACATCCCCACAACAAAAATACAGTTACTTATAACTAGTTCAAAGCCATTAACCACTAATTAAAAAAAATCAAGAATGTAAGACTAGTACTTCAATATTGAGATATTTTAGATATCATTCATTTCGAAACTCACTCCTGGACTTTTTTGTGTTTCGTGCTTTTTCTTTTGTTTCGTTCAGTCAAAATGTCACAAAGGCAAAAAGAAAACAATCGGTAAAATTACGGATCAGACGACTTTTACTGGTATCGAAAGATAAAAGACTGCAAAAACAAGACATGCAAGAGTTGAGATATCGACACGTTGTATCGGTCAGCCAATTCGTGATGGTAACCGTAACAATAATGTAGACTGTGTCAATTTCACTCGTTCTTCCAAATAACTTTGTTTTAGCAGTATTTGTACGAGTAGTCTCACTTTGTGACAAAGTCCGTATAGTGTTAAAGAGAGACGGAATACACCAAAGAGATATTCAAGCTCATACGTCAGTGAACAACTTACTACCCCTTGGCAAAACAAAAGTATACAAAAGACATAGAAAACTAAAGACTTAGCAACAGAATCCTAGTAAAACCGGAGGGATCTCAGTTGATGCGGAAGGGAAAACAGATCATGTTCAATATGTGGCACCAGCATTGTGGTTCATGTAAGTACAGACTTGGTAGTAAGTCTAACTCGTCATCTGTAAAATTGATATGTCATTACATGCCGATTGTGTTGAAAAACGTCCTCCAACCGTAACAATTATGTTATAAATCAAGAAATGAAGCACGAGCGTTACGTATTAACTGAGATATGCAAACGCCATACGATGAAGCTAATGGTATGTTACTGCTGGGAAACGGGAAATTGACAACTGGAAATTTGAAATCATTTTATTTGTCATAGAATTAGGTGACGTCCATACGTGTCAATATCGGGGAACATTCAAGATATGAACCAGAACCTACTATTTTGGTAATACCTTAATCTCAAGTTTACTAGGATATATGAGAAAAAGTCAAAAAACAAAAATATCGAACTCCAAGGAAAATTCAAAACGGAAAGTCCCATATCAAATAGCACAATCAAAAGCTCAAGCAAATGGAAAACTGTCATATTCCTGACTGGGTACATATATGGAAAATGGTGGATTAAACCTGGGTTTATAGCTAGCTAATGTGAACTTATCGGTCGTCCCACTGTCTGTATCACTCTGCTCAACTCTTAATAAAATGGCATATCACGACTTTGTGACGTCAAATACGTTGACACTACCTTAATAACATTGACTCGGACATATCACCGACGTCATAATGAATGAACCGACGTTGATAAGTTTGACCCGAACCATCTTCCGGTTTGCTGGTAATACAAAGAAAACACGTGTTCCTATCATGCACTCATTGTACTCATAGCGCTTAGATAATATCAATATCAAACTATTAGTAATTTATATTTATTTGGCAGCAATACATAAATATGAAGCAAACTTTATACAAAGGTTTGTTAAAAAAACTATTATAAGGACCCTCAAAACAGATCGCATATCGCCAATTTACCAAGAAGAGATCTATAATATTGATTGCACTGTGAATTTTAGAATTGTAATATATCGATTCGTGAAGGTTAACAATTAAACAAGGTAGGTTTGATTATACCATGCCAAATGGAAATAAGAAAAGAATTTTAAATACTAGAATCATAACAATTATTAAATTCGTGTTGAAGATATTATCAAACACATGTTAAAAATTTAAAATAAGGAGACATGCTATCCACCTGAGACCAAATTGCTAGGTTTTAGCAAAATATTGGTAAGTTTGATTATGTATTAATCATCAATAATATTTTATGTTGAATTATTCTAAACATTAAGGTTTTTAAGTTGTGTTTTTTTAGACTGCTGTAGACTTGGACAGGTTGAATATGTTTATGAATTAATATTTTTACTTCTCAATTTTATGACTTTGTTAAATACTTTAATAAAACTCGGAACTATGAATTTTGTGAGCCTAACTAGTCCAGAAAATGTTTTTGCGTGAAGATGTTTTGTGATTACAAAGGATAATTCAGAAATTTCTCTTTCGTCCAATTTTAAAATTTATAATGACGGTTGAATGATTATGCACATTTTCCCACATAACATGATTGTCTTTGGTTGCTATCTGCAACCATTCCTTCTTTTCTATAGACGGGGTATACTTTGGTTTGTTGGTTTTCTTTTGAACTGTTTCACATTATGCAATGCCGAGGCACGTACACCTTATGGGTTTTGTTCATTGTTGAAGGCCATAGGGTGACCTGCAGTTGTTCACATCTTCATTTCATCTTTTGTCATAGCTGTCAATTGGAGGTAAACAACATTTTCTTTCTTTTTAAATATCTGCCAACAAACAAATACTGTAGCATAACTGAGTTGAGTAAGGACTCATATTTCCTGCTCTTCTCATTTTTACCTGCATATAACGATTTAAAAAAGTTAAAATGATATAACAGCATATCAGAAACATAATTAACTGAGTAATCGAAGAGACTCTCACAATAACATTCTCTCAGGAATATATATTACTATGAAGACTTCTGTTGACAAGTAAATTATACATGTTAATTTGTTGTTGTATTGATTGTTTATAGAACAAGTATCTATGGGGTGTATATTGTGTGATAGTGCAATACATAAAATTATTTTGAATTAAACATCAGTTTTTTTTCTGTATAAAAGATCCTTCCTGGCGTGCACATATAGTTTTTTCATGGCAATGGCGAATATCTATATATCATGTTTTCTGTACATTGATGTCCAAAAAATAGAATTCACTAGGAGCAATGTGAACCTGGTGGTTGAACTGATATTGTACGACATCTATACGTAGAAAATGCGAAAATCTGTTTGTCTTGATATTTTGGTCTTTTACCCTCTTTTGGACAGTTTACGCTTGATGAAATCCAAATTGGTAACTTCCTCTAACACATTGTGACGGTGTTTTAACTTCACCCGGCACAATGTGACGTCGATGTTACATGTGTAAAGTTGTGCTCCTGTCTCAAAGCAGTGTTGCAAGATTTTCAGAACGACAAGTTAGGTTAAACAGAGGTTTATATATTGATGACGGCTTTTATATAATATCTTGAAATTTATTTGAATTCCCTTTTTAATATCAATTGTAAAGCCGGCCATACCGTATAAAAATAAGTTAAGGCTTTTATTCTCGGTTACCTTAGAATATGGAACTGGCTTTCATGATAATTCAGAAATGTTACGATAAGTAAATTTCTTGATTACTTAATTTATAAAATAAATATGCTTCAAAATCCTTGATTAATATTTTCAGATATATTGCTTGTGCTTTGTCATTTATACAAAAGTCATTATTTCAGTGAGTAAAACTAACCACCAGATGCAGCTATGGTATTCATATTAAATGAATCAAAGGAAATTGTATATGTCAAGGTCATTGGAGATAAGGAACTGACCGTAGGTAAACGTATTGGAATCAAACATGAAGATTGTGATGCGAGGAAAGGTGTACCTACCAACGAGGAAACTGAATGGCAATGGGCAAAAGATAATGGCTTTATCAAAATTTTGCCTACGGAAAAACTAAAGCTTAGCCCAGTGGCTGACAAAAACAATTCATGTAACAATAATTACTAAAACACAAACAATTTGCAATGCCTTTCCTATTCGGAAAAAAGAGCAAGTCATTGTGAAGGCTGAAGATGAATTATTGTGTGTTGAAATTGCCGAAAAGAAGGGAAATGTTTTAGGTAGATACAAAATTGGAGTAGAATCTAAGGGGGAAGTTGACAATAGTCTAAAGACCAACGATTATCTCCTTTGCAGGGAATATAAGGACATTCAAGCGGAAATAGCAAACAATATCGAACTGCGGCCAAACTATTGGGACACCAAACGAATGTATCAATTTACTATTGAAACTTGCAACCCTCAAGAACGATCTGACAATAGGATATCTCATGGTTGTAGGAAGAAAATATCCGATAAGGTCAGGCCAGTTACTGACAACGGGGAATCTAATGGTTGTAGGAAGAAAATATCCGATAGGGTCAGGCCAGTAACTGGACATAACGAAACAATATCGCGCATTGGCATAATTGCCATCAGCGAGCAAAATTCTAAAGACTTTATGAGATCCCTGATATCTGAATTAGAACAAAATCCAGGTATAAATGTGAGGTATTGTGAAATACATCAAGATAATTATATTGAAAAATTCAAATTGCACGTTTACGAGATTCAACTCAACATCAGAAATTTCGATGTGCAGAAACAACGAAAATTACATTGGCCGATAGAGGTTGCCGAATATTATCCAATGGATTAACTGAAATATTTATAACAGCCTTTCAGTTACTCATTTCTAAGTAATGTTTAAACTTTTTAAAACATAAAATGTTTGCATTAAATACCTTGTACAAAAAACCTTGGTTCTTCTTTCGTTTATAAGCATACGGGTATACAGTACAAAAGCAAATGCAGATAAAGTGCGGTTTTTTTACAAACCTCCATTCTAGCGGCGAAACATGTCAAACGAAAAAAAAATCGCGAGAAGTAAGTCGAGACCTTTTGTTGAAATTTTTTCTTCAAAAAATATTTTTGATTAATTATCAATAAGTGTTTACCTCTTTGAATTTAATTCGACTGGATAACAACTGTCTACTTAAGAAAATGCCTGTACCAAGTCAGTAATATGACAGTTTTGTTCATTCGTTTGATGTGTTTGAGCTTTTGATTTTGCCATTTGATTAGAGACTTTCCGTTTTGAATTTTCCTCGGAGTTCGATATTTTTGTGATTTTACATTTTTTGGTATGGACAAATCTGTCTTTCGAAATATCTAACCTTAACTTTCGACATATGTATGTTACATTATTGTTACTTCTACCTAGATGCTTCTACTGTTAGTGATCCTAAGACTACATGCAGCCTAGTATTTTTGAATATGTACTTCTTTAAGAAATTTTTGGATGCATCAGAATTTATTTTCAACTTCCCTAGGCAAAATAGAACGTATATAGTTTTTGTCTCTGATTTGTATAGACACTTTTGTTTTTTAGGCGCCAAACGTTTCACATATTTGACTAAGGTTTGAATTTTCAATTACAAACACCTATTGTAGGATCTCAATATTGACGACTTCAAGTATAAACCTCCTGACTGCACCTGTGCTAGATTTACATTTATATAAAGTCCGGCTCGCCACGTTATTACTGGCGACCTAAACATTGTGAATAACACTTCTCTGCAAAATGTGTTATCAAAAGGCCCGAAATATCGTGAGCCTAAATCCATCAATCTGAAACATAACTTCAAAATACTGATGAATTCAATCGAGGATTATGCCATGCAATTGGCTCCACGCGTAAAAAGAAGACGTAGATACGTATTATAGAAACAATGGATAAGCGATTTCATGAATGAACGCTTATCCATTGTGTCTCTAACTTAAACTATTGTTCTGATGTCTTTTCAAAATTAAAGCCTTTTTGTAAAAAGAAGGTGTTGTAAGAGAGTCTAAATAACAATGTTATCATGTTCAACGATGCATTAACAAATCAAAGTTCACAATTAATCAGTTACAGAAATACAAATATAACATAACATAAAATAAAAGATACACAACTTAGAATTTGTAACTCAAGACCATCTTGTAGCATATGTGGTAAGCTCACATAAGTATCACTACTACAACTATTTTAGAGTTGCCGTGAGAAATGTTATGCCAATATCAATTATCTTTTGAATTTAAATGTTTTATAAACATTTACATAATATACTACTTCATGCAGCGTTAAACAAAATCGAAATTACAGGATAATTGATTAAAAAGTACAAATATCTGCCTTTAAAGACCTTCAAAATAGATCGCATGTCGTCAAATTACAAAAACAAGAGATCAATAACTTTGATTACAGTCAAGTATTATATTGATTCATGAAGGTTTACAATTACGAAGGTTGATTCGAGCCAATTATTAATAAGAAAAGAATTATAACTGTCATAAATATCTAAGTTCTATCTACGATAATATCAAGCATGTTTAGAATTAAAAAAGGAGTGTAGTTCGAATTATGACGACTATTCAACTGAGACAAAATTACTTGGATATAAGCAACTATATGTTACCAATTGAAGTAAGTTTGATTTTGTATGAATCATTAATATTATTTCATGTTTAATTATTCATAACATTACGGTTTATCTACACTATGCAAAAATGAGCAATGAATACAATACAAACATGTAAATTAGCCGGAATTGTTGTGCAAAGTTCATTTTATCAATATCAATAAAAAAAACAATGATGTTAGTTGACCATGTATTATCATAAATCACAGTCAAATTGTTCCGTTTTTTGAAACTTTTCAAATAACAGAAAAATAGAGTTATATTTTGAACTTTCTTATCACTGCTTTGTTCTTGAATGTCTGGATACTTAATTTTATATTTTAAATTTAAATCAATTATCTTGGTTTCAATTTTAAATAGGTCATCCTTTTAAATAGTTGCTACCTTTCATCTACGATACTTTTTAGATCTATCAAATTGTTTATCTGTGACCTTATATAAATATAGGGAGAGCGAGGATATAAGTCAGTGTATCTTGGTTTCAATTTTAAATAGGTCATCCTTTTAAATAGTTGCTACCTTTCATTTACGTTATTTTAAAGATCTTTCAAATCATTTACCTTTTACCTTATATTAATAAAGGGATATCGAGGATATAAGTCAGTGTAGCAGCAACTATTCTCGAAAATGTGTCAATTGAATTTCAAATAATACTTTTTTCTATTTTCCAGTTTATAATTGGCTTATTCATCTTTTTTTAAATTTATTACATGATGTCGGTCATAGATTTGGAACGTTCTATGACATTCATGCGTCATATGATAGTAAACTGTAATGATAGTTTACAAAACCAGACACATTTCAATGTGTACTCCCTTTCAGTAGTTCTAGGAATTGCATTCGGAAATATTTTATATTATTTGCCAGATTTTAGGGTATACTGAAGTGGTATGTATGTTTAAAATGACACTACGCTTACATACAATTCGTATTTGAAAATTATTACTTAGTATTGGTTTATCCATTTAACTATGACATCAATATATCAACATTTCAGTCTATTAGGAATAGCAGGAAAACTTATTACATGTATTTTGGTATCGACTATTACTGATATATTGTCGAAATGCTTTTCTGGTGTGCAGTAACATTGTTATTGCAAACAAACTTCCTTCCCGGTTTTTTTTTGTTCGGTTTGAGTTGCTCAATCTTTAGTTTTTTATGTTGTGTGAGGTAGAATGTTGTTTGTCCTAAAGTCGTTTTTCTTTTCTTTCCTTTTTTTTTTTTTTTGTCTTGCGTTGTCATCTTGTCTTCGACACATGAGTTTGAATGTCCCATTGGTATATTCCGCCTCTATTTTGACAAGTGAGCGCAACGAATGAGCTAATAAGATTCACTTAGTGACGAGTGGCTGATATTATACGAAATGTTTACCCAGAAAATCCGATGATCTATCTATTTTGATCTTTTTCTCTAAGCCAATTTTAAGCTTGACGAAAGAAAGTTTGTTAACTTGTTACAAATTTGGACGTTGCTGTATGACTTCGCCCAACACATTGTGACGTCCATGAGAAGTTTTGATCTATTCTCAAAATCGTGATAAAAGATTTACTGAGCGAATGAAAAGATTGATATAGGCGGGTGAAGTACGATAAATACTGTGACCTATAGCTGTTAACTTCCATGTCATCTGGTGGAGAGTTGTCTCATTGGCAATTATACCACATCTTCTTATTTTTATATTTATACAAATCATATCGTTTGATAACAATATTACGTAGGTAAGACTTTTATCTCGGATTAAATTGGTTGTGGGAGAAAAAGGGAGGGGTTCTCATGATAATTTAAAAAAAATATGAACTAGTATATTATCTTTAAACAAATGAGAAATGTGCTGCACAATCCTTAATAAAAAATGTATGATATATTGCGTATGACTTGTCATTTATACAACAGATTTCACAGCATAACACTGACCGACAGTTTCAGCTATGGTATTGGTAGAAAATGATTCAAATGAAACCTTATATGTAAAGGCTACCCAACATAAGGACTTGACAATGCAAAAATGGATTGGATTTGAAGTGCACGTGTGTGGTGAGGAAAGAGGTGCACATGCAAAAAAGGAAACTGAATGGCATTGTGTACAAAATAATGACTATACACAAATTGCACCTAAGAGCATATTACAGTTTAGCCCAGTAGCTGACAATAAAACTATCTATATAACAATAAAAGCTCAAAAACAAGTAATATGTGATAGCCTTCCTCTTCGGAACAAACGCGATGTCGTTGTAAAAGTTATAGGTGAATTAGTGTTTGTTCAGAATCCCAAAAGAAGAAACAAATGATATATAGATACAACATAAAACCAGAATGTAAAAGGAAGCTGACAATAATCTAAAGGCAAAAATTGAAGACATTGAGTGGGAATATAAGAAAATGCAAGCGGAAACCGCACAAAATACCGAAAAGAAGACACACAATTGGGAAACCA
This sequence comes from Mytilus coruscus, assembly GCA_017311375.1. Lineage (NCBI taxonomy): Eukaryota > Metazoa > Mollusca > Bivalvia > Mytilida > Mytilidae > Mytilus > Mytilus coruscus. The sequence continues at coordinate 3,204,516 of CM029608.1, forward strand.
ATCGCATGTACCAGTTGACATTTAAAACTTGCAACTTTCAAAAACGATATGATAATAGGATGTCTAATGGTTGTAGTGAGAAAATATTCGATAAGGTCAGGCCAGCTACCGAATGTAAAGAGAAAACAACACGCATTGGAATAATTGCCATAAGCGAGAGAAATTCTGAAGATTTTGTCAGATCATTGATATTTGAATTAGAACAAAATCGTGATATAAATGTTAGATATTTCAAAGTTGATAGACATGATTATATCAACAAATTCAAACTCCATATTTACGAAATTCAACTCGATATTGGAAATTTCGATGTGCAGAACCTACGAAAATTACATTGGCCAGAAGAAGTTGCCGAATATTATCAGTGGGATTAAAGAAAATATTCATAACAGTCTATCAGTAAATCTACTTTGTATTCATATTTAGAATTAAAAGATCAAGAAATTTGCATTAAATACATTATACAATAAATGATATGCTTGTTTAACCCCGCCACATTATGTGTGTGTCTGTCCCAAGCCAGGAGCCTGTAATTTAGTGGTTGTCGTTTGTTGCTATATATCTTATCAGTTTTTCGTCAATTGTTTTGTACATTAGCTTTAAACTCAGGTTTAACCCACCATTTCTGAAAATGCCTGTACCAAGTCAGGAAAAAGTAAAATAACAAAAATACCGAACTCCAAGGAAAATTCAAATCGGAAAGTACCTTATCAAAGGCAAAATCATATGCTCAAACACAACAAACGAACAGTGTCATATTCCTGACTTGGTACAGGTATTTCCTTATGTAGAAAATGGTGGATTAAACTGGTTTATAGCTAGCTAAACCTCTCACTTGTATGACGGTCGCATAAAAAATGAAGTGTTGAAGGCTGTTCGCTGACCTATATCTATTAACTTCAACGTCAATTTGTGTCTGGTGGAGAGTTGTCTCATTGGCAGTCATATCATATCTTTTCATTTTTATATTTATTCTTCTATAGAAGCAAGGCCCGATATTGTCATGGTTTTATTCTGTTTATTTGACAGATAATGTCTATTATTCCCCTGATATCTACTGCTTCTTATTGTTATATAACAATTTTATTACAAGGGAGATGTAAATATCTTTGGAGGAAAATGTTTTTATTGATACCATTTTTCCTTCTCTATTTTGAAATTTAAATTCGGAGGCGGTAGCAACTTTTGTTCTAATTGATTCTTCTTTTATTAGCTCTTGCAACCACTGTTTTGGTATTGCTTTCATCAATTTAGAATATTCCGAAAACTAATTAACATGGCAAGATAGTTTATCTTAAATCTTAAATGTTTCCTTTATCATCAATTATGTCATTTACAAATAAAATTTTACTGTTGATCCAATTTTTGAAAATTAGACATTTACCATTTAATTTGATATGTTTATTGCCCCCTATAAGTTGCTGTGTAATATGTTTATATGATAGTCGATCTGAATCTCCAAATTGTTTATACATGTAATTTCACCCCCATACTTACTATTTTATGCATAAAGGCAACAGTAGTATACCGTTGTTCAATAGTCATAATTCGATTAAGCAAAAACAAATCAGGGTTACAAACTAAAACCGAGGGAATCGCATCAACTATAAGAGGAAAACAACGGAACAAAAGAACACTGAACTACAACAAAAACAAACGTCAACATGCATAGAAACGGACTGTCTGATAACAACTGTCATATTCCTGACCTTGGTTCAGGACATTTTAAGAAAAAATGGTGGGTTGAACCTGGTTTTATTGCTAGCCAAACCTCCCGCTTATATGGCAATGTTAAAAATACCGCTAAAATGACAACACTACGTGACAGGAATACAGTACAAACAAACGCAAGAACACTCAGCACAGAGAAATACATAAATAAATAATATAGTAGCACATTACAACATTACAACAAAGACACACTATATTTTATGCATTTGTGTTGTACGTGTCATTGAAAACAGCAACTTAACAATTTGAGGGAAATCTGTACATATTTGAAAACGTTTCTTTAGACTGCTTATGATTTTCATGATTTGAATTACTGATAAAATAATAAATGATTTTAAAAGCAAAGCGATTGTTCGATCAACATATTATTTACAATAAAAAATTATAAAACAACGTTCTTGATAAAAGGTAAAATAACAAAATACCAAACTTTCAAAACTGAAAGTCCTTTATCAAATGGCAAAATCAAAAGCTCAAACACAGCAAACGAATGGAAACAACTGTCATATTCCTGAATTGGTACAGGCATTTCCTTATGTCGAAAATGGTTGATTAAACCTAGTTTTATAGCTAGCAAAACCTCTCATTTGTATGACAGTCGCATAAAATTCAATTATATTGACAACAGTTTGTGAGCAAAACAAACAGACATAATAGGTAAAAATGTCAAAAATTTTGTAACAGGCTTAATACAAGAAGAGAGAGAGAGAGAGATAAGATACAAAGGGGTGCATTCAAACATCATAAGTCCAATACAAATATACATATCATGGCAAACAATAAAAATGACGAAAGGACAAACAACAATAACAAAAATCAAATAGAAAACATACGATTAAGCAACGCTAACTTCATCCACAAGGATAAACTTAGGATCTCCAGATCATTCGAAGCATTTTACCTTTTAAATATATTTGAAAAGTTTTTGGTGGACCTAACACTGGTTTCTACCTATCCTTGTTGAAATACATATGAGAACATCTGTTTCAAACGTAATTTCCGTTAGGAAATTTGATGAGTCAAAAAATGTGTGTTTATTAATGAACAAAATAGACACAAAGATAAAATGTTGCCCAGTTAATTGATTTGTCAAATGAATGAAAGTGTAAACGTTCCGTATTGTAATATTGATATACCATTAGATATTGAAAGACAGTCAGTCCGACATCACAAAAAGATGAAAGAGTTACGCCGCTTTGTGCGGGATATCATTCTATCTTTAACTTGAGATTAATGTATATAAATGTTTTAGGAATTTTGACGCGGTCTAATATCTAAACGTCACTCAAACTAAACGAGCTACACAGACTGAAGGTGTCATTTTCCTCAATAATAGAAATTTGCGATTGAATCAAACTTCCAAACGATTTTAAAATATTAAGCACAAGCAAATGCATTATTTGTATGTTCATTTCATTGTTTTTTTATATTGGATGGTTTTATTAATAGAAGAAAAAGTAAAATAACAAAAATACCGAATTCCGAGGAAAATCCATACGGAAAGTCCCTAAGCAAATGGCAAAATCAAAAGCGCAAACACATCAAACGAATGGATAACAACTGTTATATTCCTGACTTGGTACAGGCATTTTCTTATAGATTTAAAAGGTTACTTTTATTACGACGAGAAATGCAGTCGTGGTCTACCTTTCCTTTAAGAAAATTATAATTGTAAAATATCATGTGACTTTATCAAACGTGGGTGAATATAGAGAATTGGCAATAATGATATTAATCATGTTTAGTAAAGGATCTCTCCTTAAATATTTAAAAACGAAAAGGATTTGCAATGCGGAAGGTTGATATTGATGATTTCTTTTACCAAAAGCTTATAAGTATAAGAATTAAAAAACTTCATTTAGCCAGGTATATATATTATGTACTGATTAATCCACACTCAATTAGATTTGTATGTTTCTAAATAGTGTGTAACTTTACATTGTTAATATCAGATACATAATATCATGTGTGGAATTGTATTCATCTATGTACTGATCAATCCACACTCAAATGGATTTATATGTTATGTGTTGCTATTTATAGGCACTAATATTTATATTCGAAATTGTGACTAATGTGCTGAAAACAAATACTAGAGCGAATGAAAAGATTGATATAGGCGGGTGAAGTACGATAAATACTGTGACCTATAGCTGTTAACTTCCATGTCATCTGGTGGAGAGTTGTCTCATTGGCAATTATACCACATCTTCTTATTTTTATATTTATACAAATCATATCGTTTGATAACAATATTACGTAGGTAAGACTTTTATCTCGGATTAAATTGGTTGTGGGAGAAAAAGGGAGGGGTTCTCATGATAATTTTAAAAATATGAACTAGTATATTATCTTTAAACAAATGAGAAATGCGCTGTACAATCCTTAATAAAAATGTATGATATATTGCGTATGACTTGTCATTTATACAACAGATTTCACAGCATAACACTTACCGACAGTTTCAGCTATGGTATTGGAAGAAAATGATTCAAATGAAACCTTATATGTAAAGGCTACCCAACATAAGGACTTGACAATGCAAAATGGATTAGATTTGAAGTGCACGTGTGTGGTGAGGAAAGAGGTGCACATGCAAAAAGGAAACTGAATGGCATTGTGTACAAAATAATGACTATACTCAAATTGCACCTAAGAGCATATTACAGTTTAGCCCAGTAGCTGACAATAAAACTATATATATAACAATAAAAGCTCCAAAACAAGTAATATGTGATAGCCTTCCTCTTAGGAACAAACGCGATGTCGTTGTAAAAGTTATAGGTGAATTAGTGTTTGTTCAGCATCACAAAAAGAAGAAACAAATGATATATAGATACAACATAAAACCAGAATGTAAAAGGGAAGATGACAATAATTTAAAGGCCAAAATTGAAGACATTGAGTGGGAATATAAGAAAATGCAAGCGGAAAACGCACAAAATACCGAAAGGAAGACACAAAATTGGGAACCAATCGCATGTACCAGTTGACATTTAAAACTTGCAACTTTCAAAAACGATATGATAATAGGATGTCTAATGGTTGTAGTGAGAAAATATTCGATAAGGTCAGGCCAGCTACCGAATGTAAAGAGAAAACAACACGCATTGGAATAATTGCCATAAGCGAGAGAAATTCTGAAGATTTTGTCAGATCATTGATATTTGAATTAGAACAAAATCGTGATATAAATGTTAGATATTTCAAAGTTGATAGACATGATTATATCAACAAATTCAAACTCCATATTTACGAAATTCAACTCGATATTGGAAATTTTGATGTGCAGAACCTATTACATTGGCCAGAATAAGTTGCCGAATATTATCAGTGGGATTAAGGAAAATATTCATAACAGTCTATCAGTAAATCTACTTTGTATTCATATTTAGAATTAAAAGATCAAGAAATATGCATTAAATGCATTATACAATAAATGATATGCTTGTTTAACCCCGCCACATTATGTGTGTGTCTGTCCCAAGCCAGGAGCCTGTAATTTAGTGGTTATCGTTTGTTGCTATATATCTTATCAGTTTTTCGTCAATTGTTCTGTACATTAGCTTTAAACTCAGGTTTAACCCACCATTTCTGAAAATGCCTGTACCAAGTCAGGAAAAAAGTAAAATAACAAAAATACCGAACTCCAAGGAAAATTCAAATCGGGAAGTACCTTATCAAAGGCAAAATCATATGCCCAAACACAACAAACGAACAGTGTCATATTTCTGACTTGGTACAGGTATTTCCTTATGCAGAAAATGGTGGATTAAACCTGGTTTTTTAGCTAGCTAAACCTCTCACTTGTATGACGGTCGCATAAAAATAAACCTATATCTATTAACTTCAACGTCAATTTGTGTCTAGTGGAGAGTTGTCTCATTGGCAGTCATATCATATCTTCTCATTTTTATATTTATTCTTCTACAGGCATACGATTCAGAAGCAATGCCCGATAGGGTCATGGTTTTATTCTGTTTATTTGACAAATAATTTCTATTATTCCCCTGATATCTACTGCTTCTTATTGTTATATAACAATTTTAATACAAGGGAGATATCTTTGGAGGAAAATGATTTTATTGATATCATTTTTCCTTCTCTATTTTGAAATTTAAATTCGGAGTCGATAGCAACTTTTGTTTTAATTGATTCTTCTTTAATTAGCTCTTGCGACCACTGTTTTGGTATTGCTTTCATCAATTTAGAATTTTCCGAAAATCTTTTAACATGGCAAGATAGTTTATCTTAAATCTTATTTTGATAAATTTTTACTTTATCATCAATTATGTCATTTACATTGATCCAGTTTTTGAAAATAAGACATTTACCATTTAATATGATATGTTTATTGCCCCATATAAGTTGCTGTCTAACCAGTTTGTAAGATAGTCGATCTGATTCTCCAAATTGTTTATACATGTAATTTCTCCCTCATACTAACTATTTTATGCATAAAGGCAACAGTAGTATACCGCTGTTCAATTGTCATAATTCGATTAAGCAAAAACAGATTCGGGATACAAACTAAAACCGAGGGCAACACATCAACTATAAGAGAAAAACAACGGAACAACACAAACACTGAACTACAACAAAGGCAAACGCCAACATACATAGAAACGGACTGTCTAATTACAACTGCCATATTCCTGACTTGGTACAGGACTTTTAAGAAAAAATGGTGGGTTGAACCTGATTTTATGCTAGCCAAACCTCCCGCTTATATGGCTATGTTAAAAATACCAATACAATAACAACACTACGTGACAGGAATACAGTACAAACAAACGCAACAACACTCCGTACAGAGAAATATATAAATAAATAAATAAATTTGGTGTATTTACTGTCTTCTGATTGGTTAAAAGTATTACTTTTATTATCAATGTTGTCAATTTTATGGCGCATGCCCACTCTGACGTTGTATATTCATACGCCAACATGTGTGTACGTTGTTATTGTTAATATAAATAATATAAAAAGTTTTTGAGTCTTATTTTTATAGAAATTTATTTATAATGAATGGCAATAATTTATTTTGAATTTATTGAACCATAAAATAAATTTTGACTCTTCATTTTACATAATCCGCTTCGCGGATTATTCAATGTGAAGAGTCAAAATTAATTTTATGGTTCAATAAATTCAAAATAAATAATAACCATTCATTAAATAATATAGTAGCACATTAAAAATTACAACAAAGACACTCTACATTTTATGAATTTGTGTTGTACGTGTCATTGAAAACAACAATTTAACAATTCGGAGGAAATCTGAACATATTTGAAAACGTTCCTTAAGACTGCTTATGATTTTCATGATTTGAATTATTGATAAAATAATAAAAAAAATTTAAAGCAAAACAATTGTTCGATCAATATATTGTTTACGATGAAAAATTATAAAGTAACGTTCTTAATAAAAGGTAAAATAAGAAAAAGATCGAACTCCAAGGAACTTTCAAAACGGAAAGTCCTTTATCAAATGGAAAAATCAAAAGCTCAAACACAGCAAACGAATGGAATCAACTGTCATATTCCTGAATTGGTACAGACATTTCCTTATGTAGAAAAAAGTTTAATAAAACCTGGTTTTATAGCTAACAAATCCTCTCATTTGTATGAAAGTTGCATAAAATTTAATTACATTGACATAAGTGTGTGAACAAAACAAACAGAAATAATAAGTGAAAATGTCAAAAATTGGGGTACAGGCCAAGAGAGAGAGATAAGGTACAAAGGAGGCATTCAAACATCATAGTCCAATACAAACAGATATATCATGGCAAAAAATTAAAACGACGAATGGACAAACAACAATAACAAAACATCACATAGAAAACATAAGACGTAGCAACACTAACTCCACCCACAAGAATAAACTTAGGTGCTTCAGATTATTCGAAGCATCTTACATTTTAAATACATTTGAAAAGTTTTTGATGGACCTAACACTGGTTTCTACCTATCTTTGTTGAAATACATATGAGAACATTTGTTTAAAATGTAATTTCTGTTGTGGAAATTTGAGAGTCAGAAAATGTGATGAAATTTTATTTGTATTAATGAACAAAATGGGCACAAAGTTAAAATTTGGCCCATTTAATTTATTTATCAAATGAATGAAAGTGTAAACGTTTCGTATTGTATTATTGATTTACCATTAGATATTGAAAGACAGCCAGTCCGACATCACAAACAGATGAAAGAGTTGCACCGCTTTGTGCGGGATATCCTTTTATCTTTAACTTGAGATTAATATATATAAATGTTTTAGTGATTTTGAAGAGGTCTCTCATTTAGAAATAACTCAACTAAACGAACGACCGAAGATGTCATTTTCCTCAATAATAGAAATGTGTGTAGGAATCAAACTACCCAATTGAATTAATATATAATATATAGCAATTACACTATTTGTATAATGTCTACCTTGATGTATTTGATATTGGATAAAAATTGATTTTTTTATCGACGAGGAAACAAAATACTAAATTTATTGTTTACCTTTCCTTTAAAAGAAACATTATTGTAAAATATAAAGTCACATCATGCACCTTTATCAAAAGTGGGTGAATATAGAGATATGTTAACAATAATATTGAAAATGATCAATAAAGTTTTACTATAACTGTACTGTAACAAAATATGTGCCTCTAGTAATAACAAAATATGTGTATGTATTTCCTTTGATTGTTTACTGATAAAATATAAAAAAGAAGAAATGAAATTTCCTTTTCATATTTGAAAACGAAAACTACTTGATTGCGGAAGGTGGTGGTGGTTTCTTTTACCACAAACCTAAAATTTACATTCGATGTAAGCATTACAAAACATTATGTCGTCCTGTAACGTTATCGCAATGATGGAAATATGTATATTCGAAAATTATAGATAGAGGGTTGCTACTCACAAGGAAGCTATTAAACCAAGAGTTCAAAGTTGTGAAGTTGAAATCATCCTTTCGTAAATTTTACGGACGCCATCACGAGTTGGTTGACCGTTATTGAATATCCGTTTCATAGATGATAACGGATATGTTCCAATGTCGTATTACAATCCCGTCCCTTTTCCCAGAATGTGACCTACCGAATTAGACTTATTACCGGGTTTGTACTAACATCAGCAACACGAAAGGGCGCCACATGTGGAGCAGGATCTGCTTATCCTTCCGGAGCACCTGAGAGTACGTCTAGTTTTGTGGTGGGGTTCTTGTTGCTAAGTCTTTAGTTATCTATGCTGTGTTTTGTGTACTATTGTTTGTCTGTTGGTCTTTTTCTTTTTTAGCCATAGCGTTGGCAGCAGCAACCCTTTATCAAGGAAGTCAAGATAGGAAATACAAGCCCTGGAAAATCGTATTAATTGGGAGATATATACTCCGTATGCAGGATCTGAAAATATTTTTGATAGTTATATTACTTGATCAGTTCATTTGTAGGAAATTTACATTATACATATAAAGATTAAGCCTTTCAAGAGGATTATCAATAACTTTACTTTAGCACCCATGTAACTGGAAATTTCTAATATCACTAAAAATTGTTATTCGGAAAATACCGTTTTTAAAAATACTGAACGACAGAGACTTTGGACTGCAGATGATTTGAGTCTTACACATACAAAATAATTGCGTCATTTATATTTTAGTTGTGACAACTTTGAACCATTAACAGGGCATCAAAAGAAAAGTAAAATAAATCTATTTTTAGAAGTCATGAAACTGGAAATTTTCAGAAAATTGTTATTTGATAAATACCGTATTTTAAAATCATAAACATTAGAGACTTGAATTGTAAGTGGATTGAGCTAAAACAGTCTGTAAGTATCTCTTTTATCTTACAAACTACGGAACACATTAAAGTAATATTCAACAACCGCCCATACGGGATAGACCAAACAGTCTAATTTGCCTAAGGAGATTGATGGGATAGAAAAAAAAACAAATGGCCACTCTTGGCGTTATCAGAGCGCGACAAAATAGTCCATTTATGTAAACATATATACATTTTTCCATTATTTTAAAATAATATGGTTTGGTAATTCATTTAGATGTTATTGTTAATTTAAAAACATCCTTGTAAGTCAATTTCTCTGATTTTTTTGCTGTCATTTATAAATATTTTAATTAGACAACTGTGAGATGCTGGGATAAAATTAATGACTCTGATAAAGACTTGAAATAGGAGTTTGTATTTCTATTGCTGCTTTGTTCTCTCACATTTGATGATTTTCTCTTGTCTTAAAAATTGTGTATATTCTAAAACTGTTAAAAGACGATTAAACATGAAATTAACTAGAACATGAATCACTGTATATGGGTTCCTCACCTCGACGTTTGACAATGGGTAAGCATCGTATACCTTTACTTAGACGAGATCGTTTTAAAAATATTCGGCACAAAAATTTGAAAAATCTCTTGCGTTTTATATATACATTTAATCAGAGAGTATTGTCAATCGAATATTTTTTTGTAAGAATGCAAGAATATAAAACCAGTATATAAATCATCCATTGGCAAGTAAAGTTAAATGTTTTGTTATATCTTATCATTTTTGCCTTTAATGCATTTACATTACTCTGCATTCTATTGCTAGCTATACAACACGGTTTAATCCACAATTTTCTTCATAAGGAAATGACTGTTCCAAGTCAATAATATGACAGTAGTTTTCCATTCGTTTGATGTGTTTATGCTTTTGATTTTGCCATTTCATAAGGGACTTACAGTTTTGAATTTTCTTTGGAGTTCAGTATTTTTGTTATCTAACTTTTTATCAATACTTTTTTTACAGGTGAAGTTTAACTTTAATCAATCATGGCACGTAATAAATCTGAAACAACAGTGTACCATCACACTAGTAAAGCGGGAGCACGTGCAATACTGAAATCAGGTCGCATAAAGCAATCGGATAGCAGGAAGGGCGACGCACGCTTTGGTAAGGGACATATGTGACAAAAATGGGCCCACAAAGATCAAAAGATAAGATCGCAAAGAACAATTACGACGGTGCAACAAACTATTGGGAACATCACAGAGATAAGGGCAAAACTGATGTTGCTCTTGAAATTAAAATGCCAAGAAACAAAATTAAATCTATAAAGGCAACTAGACGGGATGTCTACAAGGTTAAAGGGGATATTCCTGCAAGCTATATACATAAGGTTCACATTCGCAAAAATGGTGATCAAAATATGTTTACTACTTATCTAAATCCAAAGAGTAAAAAGTAGGACAATCCATATCCTTTGTTCTTCTACGACAACCAGTAAAGCTATCGCTTATAAATTTAGATAGCGTGCAACGGTATAAACATGCATGTCTCTAAATATGCGTTTATTTTTTTTACTTTGCTATGTCGTCTGCATAAATATGTTTACATGTTTATGTTTACATTGTTGAACTAGTATCATTATTTTGTAATCTTATATTTTGTATTGATTCAACATGTTCAATCAGGTTGATCTTCTGTAAAATGTATTTTATTTAATTTTTATGTCAATTGAATTATTGCAATATTTTTGCCATTTTTATTGTTATGCACATCGATCTTTCAGAATCAAATACATTTTCAAAAGTGTTCATCATGCATTGAGATTGGCTCACGTGGAAAAAGGGCGAGACAATTCCTATATACAATGTGGAATAATTAACATTTTCCAGCTTGAAAATATGTGAAAAGGTGGGGAAAACTATCAGAAATATATGACCATGTCAATGAAGTTCCCATTACTTGTAATATGAAAAGCCCTGTAATTTTTTTCACAGCCGAAAGTCTCGCCATAAATGAACATTACATAAGGAATCTTAGTCCAAATAATTATGACGTCTTGAAAGGCTATTTTAATTTAAGGCGTCACAGAAAAATAATTAAATAGCCTTTCAAGACGTCAAAATTATTGGACTAAAGAAATCTTAGTCCATAAGGCGTTACAGATAAAAATAGCCTTTCAAGACGTCAAGAACCTCAGATCTGAGCTCCGTGCTTAGGTGATTAGTTTTTTTATTATGCCGGAATGTGATTCTCGTCCGCTACTGTACTCATAATTCAAAATTATCATGTATCAATGGCGTCACTTAACTTTGCAATATGGGAAAAGGTTACATTTTTACCTACACCATATATTATACATTTTTAAAATCTTAATTTTATGAAAAGGGTTTGGAAACAGAAGCCCTGCGGCACCCCATATCAATTAAGTACTGAAGTGCCCACCCCCTCCCCCTCCTCGAGGAGATTGGTTAACACGTCCTTGACAGTGGAAAACCAACCAATGAGATGACTTTATTTTCATTTTTGTACAAACTTTGAAATTATCATTGGTCCTTAAACAGGGTTAAAATTTTGTACGACAAAAGATTCATCAGTGACACATGAATCAAAAAAGTTAGAAAAGCCAAATAAAGTACGAAGTTGAAGGGCATATATGTTAATCTTATATGTTACCCATTTGTTATAAAACCTCTAACATTTTTTGGACAGCTATTTAAATACCTCAACAAAAAATGTCTAGTTAATCATCGTAGCTCTTACAAAGATTAAGACACACTGCAAAATGAGCAATATAATTTTTGTTTAAAAATTTACTTTTAATAATGTGTTTTGGAAGATCTATTAACCTCAATATAATGAACTAAAAACATCAAACGAAAATATGTTGATGTTCAATCCATCCTTCATATGAACAGAATTTATATTCAGTCATGAAACTTTTCATCTCAGGAAATATCTCAATGTTTATATTGTGGTATATTGTCTACTGTAGTTTATTTTATGATAAAGTATGGGGCTTTTTTCACGACAAGGAAATCAAAATTTCAATTGTGATTCACCTTGCGTTTTTAAAGAATTATGATTCTGAAATGTGTATGTATGTGCCTTTATACCTTTATCAGGAATGAGTGAATATAGAGAAATATCAAAACAGATTTATAAAAAATTTTTTAGTAAAATTTTACAATAACATAAATGGTACTAATTGTTTTGCACCAGAAGCGCATTTCATCACTTTATGTCTCTTGAGGCCTATAGATTTCAAAACTAAAACACTTATACAAACTTTGAAGAGCAAATCAAATCAAAATGAACCTAATGTATAGCCAAATCTGAACAAGGAATTAGAGTTGTGCACGGGGAGATATATTCCTTAATTTTGAATACTTTCCAAAATGTTATAAAGAAAGTTTCAACTAAACAATATCCATACTTTCATACCAGTTTCGAAACAGTACTGGGCTACAGACAGTCCATCAGCAGAGACATCGACACAGTGGTAATTGTACTTAAACAAAAATTGGCCATTAGTTATAAGAATATTTGTATGTATTTCCTTTGAATGTTTATTCGTTAAATATCAATTCCACTTTCATCGCGGAATGTTGATGGTAATCATTCCTTTTACCAAAAAACTGACATTCAAACTCTATATTAAAAAATAGAAGGTTTGTAATTAGGTCTTTCCACTTTTCCGTGAGAAGACCTACTGATTGTGTTCTGATTATTTTGTTTTCTTCCGTCACTTTTATATCTTGCGAGAAGATTTTGTTACACAAGCTGCCGCTTTATTATTTAGTATATGATATCGAACAGGTAATACGCTTTGAAACTGACACCGTTAGAGTTTATCTCCCTATACACCGTTTGTTTTGTGTTTACTGTCCTTCGCAACCATAAAAGATTTCGAGAAAATTATTTTCCAAAATTGCTCGTTATATCCTCAGGAAGTCGAGAATAATTTTGACCGAAGTTGTCTATATATTAGTTATTCCCCCTTATGTATATGATATAATTGATATGTATTTTTAACTGGTGAACCATAACTGATAGAGACCAGGGTCTTTTGATTTGAGGTTTTTGGTCTACCCAAAGAAAATGAGGTCAAGGTCAAAGGTCAAGGTCATGTTCTAAATTTTGATTTTGGCCTATTGTCACTTCTTTTTAAAAACCGTAAAACATATCGAAAAAATCTTTTTTTACTAAATTGTTGGTTGCGACATGTCGTAGCACATTCATTTTGGATGAAAGGGTACGTTGACATTAAATGAAAGTGTTCTCCCCTTTTTATTAAGAATAACGTATATGCTTATAAAACTAATTAACCATGCATTATTAAGACCTAGGGTCTTTTAATTTGAGGTCCTTTCTTTATGACCTTGAAATTGAAACAAGGTCAAAATTTAATTTGACATCCTAAATTTTGACCTTGACTGTAACTTATTATTAGTACATGATAAAGTCATAAGGTCTTTTATATTGGGTTGCATATCTTTGATTCTGAAGGTCAACCAGAATTGACTTTTTGTGAATAGGAAGTAGCCATTTTGGCATTATTTTCATCAGTGTGATGTTCAAATGAAACCGAAAGTAAAATTTTGTAAACAGGAAGTGCCTACCCATCGACTTATTTTCAACAAAAGCATATAGAAATCTTATATTTTTAGAATCAGCATTAATTACGTTATTATCTGACACAAGGAATGACATTTCAAACCGAAAGTGAATATTTTCCTATCGAAATATGTGCATTTTTGGTGGAAAGACCTTCAATTGTTCTGTGAACAATTGGTTTTTAATTTAGATACATTTCTTTTCCAAAAAAAGAATTTATTAATGTAAAGATTTACTTAATATGCAAGATACGATTCTAATTTATGTTAATGGGATAAAACAATGAGTTTCTAAAGAATAAAATCCCTTGTGATTAAAAAAATTGTAGCCGCGCAATAAAAGAAATAAAAATAAAACAAACAAAAACAAAACGAAACAAAAAAAGACACATCCGCATAATATTCGTTATATTATCATGATTATTTGATCAATTTATTGAAGTAACATCGGATTGTTGATATAAAAATTAAGCTTTTAAGGTACCTGAGGTGTCTAAATGTTCGACGATAGATTTTTCTTAATCTTCTGTAAAAGACTCCTGGGTTAATGCACTATAAAATTTCAATATAAAAACTGGGGGTCACGTCCCTTTTTTTCTTTAAAAAACATTGGAATTAACGAAATTTGGGTTATTTTGTATTGTTCATTCCTTTTCGAGGAAATATTAAACGATAGAATTGGCTAAAATTTGATGAGAGAACTGTTTTTTATAAATACTTCTGAAATATCAGATAAAAATAGGGGTCACGAGCCTTATTTTCTTGAAACATAAAAAAAAAAACACGATAAACACACATTGTCCTATCAAATTCAGTATAATAATCTGCCCTAAAATTTAAAAGGATTTTTTCTGAAAATTTTAAACGTTCTTTACGACACTCAACTTTTTGATAGTTTAATCTTTCGATTTCAAGTTTTAGGTATTTTGTTGTAAATTGAATGTTACTTGGTTTAAAAATTTGAAACAAAAAGGATTTTGCAACATGCTCTGAAGGGATGCTCAGAAAAAACACCCGATCTACCTTAAAAATATTATCGATGATTTATTTTTAGTACCCATACATGTAAACGGAAATTTCTAATATTACTAAAAACATTTATTCGGAAAATACTGCTTTCAAAAATACTTAAAAAGAAACCTTAATTAGAGCTCAACTGTCCATAAGTACGTCTTTTTAACAGTTGCATAGAGAACTTATTTTTTCATTTACCTGTATATATTATGAAAACCGGTTTTTCAAAAGTGATTATTTTCTAAGGGTTTAATATTTCGCGGTAGTGTTTTGCCATGGCTTTATTTGGACTTGTTTGTTTGCTTTTGGCCTTGAATGTTTGTCCCTAATATTTTATTAACTATGTATTTACTTTCAGGTATCACAGATCGAATTTATTCGTTCATAGTGTGTTAATTTACGTTTTGATTGAGTTAAGCCTTCCAATTGATGTTTTATCGTGTGTTTTCTATGTTGTGATGTTATACTATTGTTTCAGAATAAGGAGAAGGTTTGGTACCATTAAAACGTTTAATCCCGCTGCAAATGTTTGCACCTGTCCTAAGTCAGGAATCTGATGTACAGTAGTTGTCGTTTGTTTATGTAATTTATACGTGTTTCTCGTTTCTCGTTTTTATATATACTAGACCGTTGGTTTTACCGTTTGAATGGTTTTACACTAGTACTTTTGGGGCCCTTTATAGCTTGTTGTTCGGTGTGAGCCAAGGCTCCGTGTTGAAGGCCGTACATTGACCTATAATGGTTTACTTTTATAAATTGTTATTTGGATGGAGAGTTGTCTCATTGGCACTCACACCACATCTTCCTATATCTATTATGAAAAAATGTGTCTTCTGCAAACGGAAATATGGGTTCAACCAAACATTCGAATATCACTTAGTAGTTTGTTGTGATAAAAATCAAAATATCAACGTGCACTTTAAACGTTAACAGAGTGTCAAACAGAAAAATAGGGTAAATCTATTTTTAGTACCAATGAAATTGGAAATCTTTAATATTTTCAAAAAATTGTTATTCGGAAAATACAGATTTTGTGAAAGTGGTTTGAGCTAACACAGACCGGAAGTACGTCTTTTGTTTTACATCTGTGTACACAACTAATGAGCAAATTAAAGTACTCTTCAAGAAACGCACATACAGGATTGATCGACCAAACAGTCAAATTTCAATAAGGAGATTGATGTGATAAAAAAATAAGAATAAGCTATTTACGTAAACATAAATCATAAATGAATGTCATAGTATTGTTCTATATTTTAATGTCAACTGAGTTGCTGGGATAGAAATTCTGACTCTGATAAAAGCTTAAATAGGATTTTAAATTTCTCCTGATTATTATTCTCAGTTTCGATTATTTATTATTTTTGTATACTTTCACATCCTCTAAACCTGCGTTAGTAAAACAAATTAGAAATTATTAATTCAAGTACAATGTTTGAAATTTCTTCTATTTTGATCAAATGCAATCCTTCGTTCTGAGGTGAGAAGATTTGTATTTTGCATAGTTAAAACCTTTGAAACTAAATCTTTTCAAACTTTCTTTCAACTTTCACAGCTATTATTCCACATAAAAGATCACTCTTATTATAGTAAAATCATTGAACTATGCATTAAAAAACCTTTGTTCCACACACATTCAATCACTGAAAAGAAACAAGAAACCCTCGTTGCCATAGACGGTTTTGTTGGGTGATTTCATTTGCTGCATTGCTAAACAAGCAAACCAACGTAAAAAAATAAGTAAAACCACCCCAAGGGAAAATATGATTGAATACCAGGAAGAAAAAAGATAAAATATAAAATTAAAACCAATTGTTCACAGAACAATTGCAGGTCTTTCCACCCTTTACAATATATATTGATATGAAAATATTATAATTCAGTTTAAAATGTCAGTTCCTATGGATTTATGATGTATAAATATGAATTTAAAGCAAAGGTCAAAATCTAGAACGTCAAATTTACCGATGACCTTGACCTCAATTTCAAGGTCACAAACCAAGGACCTCAAATCAAAAGACTCTAGGTCTGTAATATGTATAGTTAATGAGTTATATCACTATACGCGTAATTCTAAATATATGAGGGGCGAAAACTCCCTTTTTATATCTACGCACCCTTTTAACCAAAATTTACAAGTTACGACATGTCGCAATTGACAATTTAACAAACATATGTTGTTGATATCTTGTACGGTTTATAAAAACAAGTGAGAATAAGCCAAAATCAATTAAGAATATTACCTTCACCTTTGACCTTGACCTAATTTTCTTTTTATTGGACCAAGGACCTCAAATCAAAAGACCCTAGGTCTCTATCACTTATGGTTTACCAGTTAGAATTGCATATCACTTATATCAAATACATAAGGGGGGATAACTCTCATATGGAGTTTCCGGATAGCTTCGGTCAAATTAATCAAATCATCCTGAGGATATAACGAGCAATTTGGTAAAATAAATTTGTCTGTTTCTTTTACGGTTGCGACATATAAAAAATAACAAGAAAAACAGTGTTCAGGGAGATAACTCTTATATGGGAAAGTATTCGGTTACGCGGTGTCAGTTTCAAAAGCGTATTACCTGTTCGATATCATATACCATATGTCTAAGCGACATCTTGCGAAACAAAAACAAAAACAGCGAAGGAAAAAAAATAGGCGGAAGAAAAAAAAATAATAATAATCAGAACAAAACCAATAGGTCTTTCCACGGAAAAGTGGAAAGACCTAATTACTAGAACTGTAGATTTAATCTTCACATAAATGCTTGACAACGGTTTAGCATTGTTTATCTTTACCTAGACGAGATTGTTTTAAATATGTTCGACACAAAATCGACATTGTGAAAATCTCTTGCATTGTTCATATACATTTACTACGTTTTGATCAGAGGGTATTATTGATCTTATATTTTTGTAAGTATGCATGCATATAAAACCAGAATATAAAATCATTCAAGTTAAGTTTAATGTTTTGATATACCTTTATCATTTTTTGCCTTGTATACATTTTAAACTCCTCTGCACTCTGAACTAATAGTAATTTTTTTTACAGGTGAAGTGTAACTTTTATCAAAACCATGTCACGTAACAAATCATAAATAACTATGTACCATCATACAAGTAAAGAAGGAGCACGTGCAATACTGAAATCTGGTCACATAAAGCAATCGTATAGCAGAAAGGGCGACAAACGCTTTGGTAATGGAACACATGTGACAAGAATGGGGCCACAAAGATCCAAAGATAAGACCGCAAAGAACAATTACATTTGTACAATCAACTATTGGGAACATCACAGAGACCTAAGTCATGATAGCACTCTCTCTTTATTATAATGATCATAATAGCAAAACACTTTACTCTTTATTAACAGTAAACAGTAAATACATCCAAAATTTACCGAGCCATTATAATCAATATAGTATTAAGAAATGATTTTAATGAATATCAGAGACAAAACCTCGTGAACTGAAATAAGTCTATTCCATTGTCGAATATATTAGCTGTAGTTCAAAATGAATTTCTTTTTAAGTGCATAAAAGAGGCGAAAGATAAGAAAAGGATATTCATACTCATAAATCTAAAACAATCTGACAATGACAGAAACGAAAAAACGACGAAAAGACAAACTATAGTACATAAAACACAACATAGAAAACAAAAGAATGAGCAACATAAACCCACCGAAAACCGGATGTAATATCAGGTGCTCCGGAAAGGTATGCAAATCATGCTTTACATGTGGCACTGTTCGTGTTGCTGATGTAAGTACAAGCAGGGTGATAAGTTTAATTTGGTAGGTTTCAAACAAAGAAAAGAGGTTACGACAATTGGAACATTTCAGACGTCATTTGTGATACAGATATTCTATAACGGTCAAACAACTAGTAATGTCGTCCGTAATCATTTTTAAAAATATTCTTTAGTTGCATTCGAATGTCACTTGAATAAAATTGAGAATAGAAATGGGGAATGTGTCAAAGATCAACAACCCGACCAAAGAGCAGAAAACAGCCCAAGGCCACAATTGGGTCTTCAGCTGGCCCCTAAACAAAAATGTGTACTAGTTCAATGAAAATGGACGTCACACTAAACTCCGAAACATATAAATAAACTAAAAGCATTGCAAGACGTTCTGTCGATGTATATTCATTTATGCATCAAATTACTATTAGTATTTTTGTTCTTCTTTTTGTACTTCGAGACAGCGTACTTAGGCTTTGAAGAAACCATTGATATTGACTATTCATTCTGTGATTAAATGTTTTAGTATCATAGTTATGGGTTTTGTAGTCAGAAGAAAAGTTAAGAGAAGGACCACGAGAGAGCATGAAATGACACAATAACATAAACATACCATAGACTGGTGCATATACAGTATGACGTTATCATTTGTCCAAGGTCGAAAAGTAAAATACTTTTATATAATCTGATCAGAAAAAGCTTTTACTCTTAATTAACGGAATAAAAGACAACATATGCCAAAAAAAAAAAAAATAAACCATTGTCGGTAATTTATAATCAAGGAATGTTTAGCAACTGTAATACTGGAAAAATTATGAGAACAGAATAGAATTAAGAATGAAAACGTGGAATGTGTCTAAAAACAACAACCCGACCAAAGAGCAGAAAACAGCCCAAGTTCACCGATGGGTTTTCAATGCAGCGAGAAAATCCTGTACCCGGAGATGGACTTCAGCTGATCCTAAACAATAATGTATACTAGATCAGCGAATTTTCCGCCACACTAAACTCCGAAACATAAACATAAGCCAACATTTAAAAACACAAGACTAGCAAAGATTAGATGTTCCTGACTTGGGAAAGGCGCAAAATTCAATATGGAGAGTAAAACGCAGTTTAAAGAAGTCCAAGTCCGATGTTAGAATAGGTATCACAAGAATCTAAGAAAAATGAAAATGATTGACATAAAATATTAAAGGACTATTGGCAGTTACTGACATGTCAGCTCCAGACCTCTTAAACTGATCGTCATGCAATTATAAAGTATACGAGAAGAACATAGCCGGCATCATGCCAGCAACTGGTTTTGGAATAAATTTGTTTTATTTCCGATGCAAAACCTTATGAGTGAATCAATATTGATTATTAAAATGCAATTTCTTTAAAAACTTCAAAACAGTATCGTAACTATATCCCTTGTGAATATGTCTGTTTAAGTGTTTGGTTAGCTTTTGTTGTGAATTGCGACATTTTTGTGCTTTGTATAGAATATTACCATAAAATATTGGATGTGAAATATCTGAACGTGAAAGATGTTTGCATGTTGATTTATATTTTACGAACAATGTCCTTGTGCCGACGATAAAATTTAGTGAACCCTTGTGTAATAATTTTTCAGCAATACAGATATTTCTTTCCTTAAAGTCAAATACATTGTTACATACATGAGCGAATCGAACAAGTTAGCTTTATTTTTAATACTAAAGGATTGTGTAAATTGAATGTTACTTGGTAAATTAATTTTGAAACTAAAACAGTATTTTTGCAACATGCTCTAAAAGGATGCTAAGAAAAAGAAACCCGATCTACCTTAAAAAGATTATCGATAGATTTATTTTTAGTACCCAAACATGTGAACGGAAATTTCTAATATTACTAAAAATTGTTATTCGGAAAACCGCTTTCAAAAATACTTAACAAGAGATACCTTAATTAGAGCTCACACTGTCCATAAGTTAAATCACAAAAATACTGAACTCCGAGGAAAATTCAAAACGGAAAGTCCCTAAGTATGTCTTTTATTTCACAGTTGCATAGAAAAACTTATGAACAAATTTGTCTTCTGCAAACGGAAATATTGGTTCAACCAAACATTCGAGTATTAAGCTTCCTGTTAAAAATATAGATATCAAGATCCTTTAAATTATTAGAAGGTCAGAATATCAAATCTATTTTAGTGTAATTAAATCTTTAATATTTTCATATTGTTATTCGAAAATATGATGATTTGAGCTAGACATACATTGGTATTCGTAACAATACAGAAACAGGTCCGCAATGAGTGCATATACAGGATTGATCGACCAAACAGTCAAATTTCAATAAGGAGATTGACGTGATATAAAGCAAATGGACAGAGCGCAAGAAACAATAAACTATTTGCGTAAACATAAATCAATTTATCTATTATTTCAAAATAATGTGTTCTGTCTGCTAAGTACCGAACGTGACCTATTCCCAAATATGACGTGTCTCGGTATTTTGTACATCCAGCATTCATGTATTTATTTTTGATGTTTTTGTTATGGTTTCTGTTGAATAATGTGTTATGTCTTATCGTTTGTTGTCCAAATAATTATAAAATTGCCTTTCCATACCATCATTGGCATATTCCCGAATATGACTGTTATACTGAATGTGAATTTGCATTGCTGTGCGGCGTGTCTCGGTGTTTTTGTACATCCAACATTTATGGATTTATTTTGATGTTTCTGTTATGGTTTTGGTTGGATAATCTGTTATGTCTTATCGTTTGTAGTCCAAATAATTATAAAATTGCCTTTCCATACCATCATTGGCATGTAAATTATTTGGACGAATATTGTGAAAATAATTGTATAATGTTCGAGATTGCATGTTAGTTACGTAAGCGCGTCACTCTTTTTGATATCCTATGGTCTTTTTCTTTGATGGAATATGTTCGTTGTTGTTCTGTGGTTTGCATGTTGTGTCGACTATTATATTATTTGTTTGTGCGTTTCTCTGTTATGAATGTTCTTGCATGTTTTTCTGCTGTATTTCTGTCACGTAGTGTTTAGCGATATTTTTTAACATTGTCATAAAGCGGGAGGTTTGTCATGCCATGAAACCAGGTTCAACCCACCATTTTTTCTTACAATGTCCTGTACCAAGTCTGGAATATGGCAGTTATTATCAAATAGTTCATTTCTATGTGTGTTGGCGTTTGTTTTTGTTGCACTTCGGTGTTCCTGTTGTTCATTTGTTTTCCTCTTATAGTTGATGTGTTTCCCTCGGTTTTGGTTTGTAACCCGGATTTGTTTTCTCTCAATCGATTTATGACTTTTGAACACCGGTAAACTACTGTTGCCTTTATTTAGTAATTCATTTAAAATGTAGTTGGTAATTTACCGACATCACTGTTCCTCAATAGTTTGCTCCATGACGTAATTGTTTTTCAATCATTTTGCTGCATATATGAACCAGACATTTCATATCTGAATTTCATAGTATTGTTCTATATTTAAATGTCAACTGTGAGTTCCTTGGATAGAAAATCTGACTCTGATAAAAACTTGAAATAGGATTTTGTATTTCTCCTGATTATTAAACTCCGTTTCGGTTATTTATCATTATCTGTAAACGATAAAAACGTAACAATTACCTAGAACACGAATCACTGTAGATTTAATCTTCACCTAAACGCTTGACAACCGGATAGCATCGTATATCTTTACCTAGACGAGATTGTTTCAAATATGTTCGACACAAAATCCACATTGTGAACATCTGTTGCATTTTTCATATTCATTAACTACGTTTTGATCAGAGGGTATTATTGATCTTATATTTTTTTGTAAGTATGCATGCATTTAAGTATAAAACCAAAATATAAAATCATTCAATTTAAGTTTAATGTTTTGATATACCTTTATCATTTTTGTTTTTTTAAACTCCTCTTAACTGCTAATAGTGTAACTTTTATCAAAACCATGTCACGTAACAAATCAGAATGAACTATGTACCATCATACAAGTAAAGTGGGAGCACGTGCAATATTGAAATCTTATCACATTAAGCAGTCGGATAGCAGAAAGGGCGACGCACGCTTTGGTAAGGAACATATGTGACGAAATTGGGACCACAAAGATCCAAAGATAAGACCGCAATGAACAATTACGACGGTGCAACAAACTATTGGGAACATAACAGTGATCTAAGTTATGATAGTACTGTCTCTTTATTATATTTACTCTATGTTAACAGTAAACAGTATCAAACACATCCAAAATTAACCGTGCCCTTATAATCAATATAGTATCAACAAATGATGTTAATGAATATCAGAGACAAAACCTACTGTATTGAAATAATAAAATTGAGAATGGAAATGGGGAATATGTCAAAGAGACAACAATCCGACCAAAGAGCAGACAACAGCCGAAGGCCACCAATGGGTCTTCAATGCAGCGAGAAAATCCCGCACCCGGAGGTGGTCCTCAGCTGGCCCCTAAATAAAATTGAGTGCTAGTTCAGTGAAAATGGGCGTCACACTAAACTCCAAAATATATAAATGAACTAAAATTAAAAAACATACAAGACTAACAAAGGCCAGAGGCTCCTGACTTGGGACAGGCGCAAAAATGCGGCGGGGTTAAACATGTTTTGTGAGATCTCAACCCTCCCCCTATACCTCTAGTCAATGTAGAAAAAAGAAACACATAGCAATACGCACAGTAAAACTCAGTTTAAAAGAAGTCCATTTCATTGTCTAATATTTTAGCTGTAGTTCAAAATGAATTTTATTTTAAGTGTATTAAAGAGGCAAGAGATACGAAAAGGATATTTATACTCATAAATCTAGGAAACAATTCATCAAATGAGTACAAAATGAATAAAGAATTTGAAAATAAACGAAATAGATGTTTTGTATACAAATGGAAATAAGAGATGCACTTACGGACAGACATAACTGAAGATTGTGGAAAACTTTTAATTTTGCCTTGTCGTTAATACCTCTGAGGGGACTATCACATTTCATTTATAAGTACTGGTTCTGGCATGCAAATATGGATATTTTTCATCAAAATACAATACAATTTTTCGAGACCGTTTGAAATTAAGAAATTAACTATCTCGTGCATAGCTGTTAAGATCAACTCTCTGTCCAGGAAGAGCTTGCTTTGGATATTTTTAGTATTATCGTCTCTTCAAAGTTTGTTTTATGTATTAGGTCAAAGTCACTTTCCGAAAACAGTTTTTTTAGAATAACTGTTTTTAGCAAATGTTCAAATATCCAGTTATTAAAAATAAGTTTACCTGTAAAATCCGTTTAAAGGTTACAAGAGCGAAATTTTATGTTTACATTATACCGGCAACTTTTTATCCTAAAAATGATTCTCATTATAAAACCTTGCGAGGCTCCTGTTTGGATGATACAGGGTTGCAATCAATTTTAATTGAAAGCTTAATATTAGGTTTTAAAATCTTAATAAATAACTTTCAACAAAATACAAGTATGAAGTATAACGCGAACCACTGGACCACGGTTTTTTAGCCTGTGACAGCCACATATAAATCATGTGACGGAGTTAATCATGTGTTTATGCACCCATGACCTGGAACAGCGGTGTTATATATATAGTAAAAAGGTAAAACAGAATTCAAAAACGAAATGAAAAGGAAAATGCATATTAGATTTGCAAGTATTGCATAAAAAAAAATTACAAAAATTGAAAGACGCCAAGTATCGATCTTAGATGATTGATTGATTGTTGGTTAATAAAGTCCAGTGGCAAATATTTCATGCATGTTCAGGACGGAATCGAATTCCAAATAAATACAATGCATAGGTACTGTAATAGAGGCCTGCCTAGATGAAGTTCAGGGTAGTTTTGACTACATGTTTACTGAGAGTATATGTATTAAACTAAGTAGAAACAAACGCATTTCTGAACGTTGAGAAACTAATTGTTTCTATACTTTTTAACATTTAAGAAACTTAAATGTCCTAAGGATTGATAGAAAATGTATTAATTTATCAGGAACTTTCCGTTTTGAATTTTCCTCGGAGTTCGGTATTTTGTGATTTTACTTTTTTTAATAAATTTGTCCTAGTATTTTGTTAAAGATTGCAAGAAAATCATTTACATGCAACTAAAAGTTTGCCAACCAGTATTGAAATAAAATATATTTCATTGGTTTGAATATTCATATACGTTTGAATAACATTTGAGGAGTTATATGACATGATATGACAACATCTGTTGCATCTGTCATCGCCACGTACTCGAGCAGTTTTAAACCTGCCTATCCTTGGAAGCCGGTGTGTAAAATTTAAGTTAAAAATATTAGTTAGCAATGTTCAAATCTCAATAATCAGTTAAGAAGAGATCGATCAGGATGAGTTGACGGAGAAAGTGTCTCCTGCTATGCAAGTATTTTCTTTTTTTCTTTTCAATTTCTAAAATCAACTAGAAATGCCTGTACCAAGTCAGGAATATGACAGCTGTTTTCCATTCGTTTGGTGTGTTTAAGCTTTTGATTTTGGCATTTGATAAGGGACTTTAGTTTTGAATTTTCCATGGACTTCGGTATTTTTGTAATTTTACTTATTTCTAGATAACAAGTAATCATGGTAAAATTATGGATATTCTTGAACATAAACCAAGACACAGATTATACTTTTAGAGAAAAGAAACAAACGATTTGATTACCCTGTGCATATTCATGACATACTCTTAAAAACGTTTGAGTTAAAAAAAAAAAAGGTCTGAATACGAACATTTTAATAATTTCATGCTGTTAATTTCTGCATATGAAGAAAATTATTGTAGTCCTGTCATGTAATCTTGTCATTTTAATGTTATATTGAACATTGCCATAAAAGCGGGAGGTTTGGCTAGCCACAAAACCAGGTTCAACCCACCATTTTTTCTTAAAATGTCCTGTCAGGAAAATGGCCATTATTATATTATAGTTCTATTCTCTGTGTGTTGCATTTTAGTGTTGCGTTTCTGTTGTGTCGTTGTTCTCCTCTTATATTTGATGTGTTTCCGTCAGTTTTAGTTTGTAACCCGGATTTGTTTTTCTCAATCGATTTATGAATTTCGAATAGCGGTATACTACTGTTGCCTTTATTTAAAAACGTGTTCTTATGAGACAAATCCATATACATAAACTAAATATACCCTGCAAATGGTATCCATGTTTTACCTTTTTAATCGATTTAGACATCGGTAAACGATAAAACTAGTGTTGCTAATTTGTTGCTCCTGTCTATTTGACTTTTTTCCTATGAACGTTTTGTTTGCTTTTGGGTATTAAAGATATTTGTCATAAAACGTTTGGAATTCTTTACAAAATTAAGATATTGAATTGCTTACTCACTATGATTTTTTTAATGTAATGTGACGGATGATCAATGAATTTCAACTTGTGCAGCTTAACCCATTCAGGGGTCTGTCATATTTTTCTGTACGAATCAGCTAAGCTTTGAAGTTAATTGTTTTGGATTGGACCTTCCAGTAACTGTAATAATGATGAACTAGCATATCCATGATATCAAACGCTTTTTCACATGTCCTATTCTACCATTTCTCTGTCGTCTAGTATCAGAAAACGTATGTCAATATCAATAAAGGGTATTAAACCAATTGAATTATATGAATCAAACGTGATCATGGTGCTGTTTCAAAAACTCTATATGATACCCCCGACCAATCACAATACGGGAAACAGAACAATTCTATAATATGATACCCCGTCCAATCACAATTACGGGAAACAGAAGAATGCCAAAAACAAAACAGTTATTTTTCTTTCTAAATATATTGCAAATTAACCAAAATATCTATATTTTGTTTCTGTGACAGATTGCAATACTTTCGTGACATGTCTTATAAAGGTGGTTCTAGATATGTCAGTTATTGTGGGTATTGGGATAGAAAAATGCATTCTATTCAAGTATACAAGCTAATGATATCCTTGGTTGATAAAGAATGTATCATATACAGTATTAAAAAGCTAGCTGTAAATATTTAGTTGGTGTGTACCAAGAAATTGTAAAAACTAGATACAATATGTAATTCAGCTGACTCTTCATAATCATACATGGGGCAGGTTTCAATTCCGTTCCAGTTTTCCTTTCCAGATATTTGGCAAATATTTGATATCTATTATAGAGTGAATAGTAACTGATAACATACATGATTCTCTATGTGTGTTTTTTACCAATTGTTTACTTGTACGAACCTTCAATGGAGATATTCGTTGATATTTACGACCTTTAATTGAGAAATTGCTAATTTCAGATCTCGTTTAAGGTTGTAACTGCCAATTGATCTGCTCTCAACTCAACTGCGTCTCTTGAACTCAGATATCATTATAAAATTGGTATTTTCAGCGTCTTTTTATCGAACGACAGAAATTCATCGTTGTATCATTACAGGGGAATACTGAATTTAAATATAAAATGAATGTTTGCAAAAATGCATGTTATCAATTTATTGCTAAAATGCGACAGATGTATTGTGCTTTTACTTCTTAAAATGATAAATGAAAATGTGCTTAGTTTAACATGAACTAAATGACGGTATACTAGTACAATACATGGACCAGTAGTAGAAACATACACAAATCAATTGAATTTACATCAAATTGAATATTAACAAACTGCTGAATACAAAACAGGGTATAGGTTTATAAGGTGTGACACTACATATATGTTGTGTGTTATTCGCAAAACATCTAAGCTTAAAGTTCTAAATGCAAATTACAAAGTGTTTCCTCTTCTCCTCAAATAAAAATAAAAATTGTTTTGGAAAGGTAAGTTACTGTCCCTAATTTGAAAACTATTGCAGTAACATGCCTTACAGTAAAGTTATTCGAAATATCAAGAGTGGCTGCTTGCTTTTAACGGACCTCAACGGAACTTTTTTCCAATCTGAAATGATTTCTTGTGAAGCATTTTGATTCATGGACGTCCTAAATCGAAGTTACAGTTTTGCAGCCTTTTTCACAAAAAGCCTTGCGATAAAATTTGATCGTAAGTTGTACTGAAATATTCATTCCTTACGAATATTTTTGTAATTTCTAGTAAGATATTTAATTTGTAGAAAGGGGCTCTGAACGAAATAGTCATAGTCATATCTATCAAAGTCAGTAATCATAGAAGCAAAATGAATTCATCACCCAGAATGTGAGCACAGTATATTGCAAAATAACACAAAATATCTATATTTTGTTTCTGTGACAGATTGCCATATTGTTGTGTCATGTCTTATAAAGGTGGTTCTAATTATGTCAGATAGTGTGGGTATAGAGATAAAAAAAAACATTCTATTCAAGTATACAAGATGATTATGTCCTTTATTTACAAACAATGCATCATTTACCTGTACCAATTCAGGAATATGGCAGTTGTTATCAGATAATCCGTTTCTATGTATGTTGGCGTTTGCTGTTGTTGTAGTTCAGTGTTTTGTTGTTCCGTTGTTTTCCTCTTATAGTTGATAATTTTCCCTCGGTTTTAGTTTGTTACCCGGATTTATTTTTGCTTAATCGAATTATGACTATTGATCAGCGGTATACTCTGTTGCCTTTATTTACAGTATAAGAAGTTTTCCTCTCTTGCCACTAGCTTTGGTAATTGGCAAGGACTATAATTTTCAAAACAAATCCTGAATTTTCATTTGGGTATTTCAACACAATGTTCATAGAGAAATATATGTCATATCATTTCCGTTGTTCAAAATAACAGACAACAAACAAATAAACAATAAATATACATATCAAAGCAATGCGTGAATACAAAATTAAATAAAAACAAAACAAAACACATGTTTAAAGAGAGGCGAAGGATACCAAATGGACATTCAAACTCATAAATTCTGTTCGTTACGTGATGTTAAAACAAATAAAATATGAATTTTTTTTTAGAAATTTGATTTTAAAGTAAAAGTTTAATGTTATTGGTGATTAGTTAAACAAAAGATAAATAAGGATTTATTTAGTGTTTGGCTGAGGTAAATTCTTTCAATCATGAATTGATGAAAACAATTATAAAAAGGTTCAAAAGAAGTTGATTTTATTATCTGTATTTAAAGTGTAAAATATGAAAAATAGATATATATATGTAAATGTATTGTGTAAGCCTTGTATTTAACGGAAACCAGCAAAGTATTTTCTATTCGACTATCACATGAGTATTTTGATGTCCTATTTATGACTTTCTACTTAAAAAGGTTTGAAAAATCACGTGTATATGAATGAGACATATATTGATAGAACAATGTAATTTTGATATTATTCAAAAGATAAACACCAGGAAATATTCAAAATTAAATATTTCGCCTCTCTTTTAAACATAAGGAAATATTCAAAGTTTAATCTTTCGTCTCTCTTTTAAACATCTGGAAATATTTAACAGTTCGTGCGACAATTTCGTGAGTACATCGCTATTTAAATTTCTTTTCCAATCTTGCTTTTCTAAATTATTTGATGCTTTCTTTCATATATACATTAAGAAGTAACAAATACAGAAAAAAACAAAAACCGAGTGAATCGCAGGAAATCCTATCGCCAGTCTTGTGAATTCACACACAGTAAAATTTCACTAAATGACACAATCGGCAAAATTACGACTAATTCTTGTATCTACAGTATAAAATTATTTTTTTTATAAAAATCACGAATTAGACTTATTACTTTTGTTGGGTTAAACATTAAATGTACAAAACAAATGAAGTAGAAATATTTCTGCATTGAATGTCTACGATAAATGATTTACCAAGTCAGGAATATGACAGTTGTGTTCCATTCATTTGATGTGTTTGCGCTTTTGATAAGGGACTTTCCGTTTTGAAATTTCTTTATAGTTCGGAATTTTTGTTATGTTACTTTTTACATAACTTTGAAACGACAAGTAAGTTAAGTATATCTTAATTGAATTTATGATTGGTCGGAAAAACACACTTAGTATAACTCAATATTTTTAATAATGTAGATGAGGCTCTTGAAAAGGTGTAATCGTTTAGCTTTTTTTAGCAATTATGAAACTGGAAATTTCTTGTTCTTGTAAATGTGTAAATTGTTGTTTGGAAAATACTATCATTAGAAGGTCCAAAACAATAGAGATTTAGATTTTATGGTTATTTGAGATAGCACTGTCCGTAAGTATCTCTTTTATTTTACGTAACTTGTACAAAGCTCCCTTCTGCAAACGCACATATGTTGTTGACCAAAAATGATACCAATGAATTGTCCACTCATTTCGCCAAAGTAGTGGTTAGCCTGAGGAATCTGGAACCTTACTTTTCTTTGTAAGTTTTCTGACTGATGAGCTGAATATATCCGCGGGGACTTGCAGTCCACTAGCAAGGGTATTGACCAAGTGCTTTTAAATAAAGATATTTTATTGATTTATTGTTTAAAATTTGGTCTTGGGTTTTTACATTAAAGGAAGTATTTCTTTTATGAAACAGATATTGTATCTTAATGGTGCAATAACTCATGTTTTTTTTTCTATATTGATTTTGTATTAGGTATAAATATTTTAATTGTATTTTTTAAAATAATTAAAGAAGCTTTGAATGCCATAGAATTATCAATCAAAAACCCCCAACTCAAAGAAAGGCTGACATCACTATTACAAAATAAAAAAATAAAAAGAATAATTAAGAAAAAAAACTAAATAGAAAACAACTGAAACGAATGTAACATTAAATTCCAACTGCTCAAAAAACTTCAGCAAAGAGAGCCTGAGAGGAGGCAAAAACCATAGATAATCCTATAAACTTACCTCTTACCTAAAATAATAAATCTAAATTAAGTGTAGTGGGAATTTAGGAAATAGATATTTTTTTAATTGTTTGGTATGTCTCATCTAATTAGCACAAATTATAGAACTTTCTTTTTTTTTCCTTACAATTAGTAAATCAGACCACATGTTGGACTGAAACCTATATTCATTACACACTAACATTCATGACGTAAATTGGGTTTTTTCATTGAAAATCAACGTAGAAAAATAGTTAAATGTGATGGGTACTGCAAGTGGAGCGGGCTTTATTTACTCTTCCGAGGCACCTGAGATCAACCCGGGTTTTTTTTTTTTATAAGGTTGGTGTTTTTCTTTTTAGTTTTCAGTTGTTTTATTAAGAATTTAGTTTGTTCTTTCGTCATTTTCTAGGTAATTTTTATGACGTTGTTAGCTTGTTTTCGACTTGAAATAGTTATTGTTATTATTTTGTCTTGTCTTGTATATATTTTTTTTCACTCATATTTATCTGCATTTAATGACATCTTTTGTTGCTTTGAAAACAAAAATATTCCATTTACTATTATCATGGTCTTTTTATCTTCTTCGACAGTTGAAATCAAGATTTTATCAAAATCATGTCACATAACAAATCAAAAGCAACAGTGTACCATCACACATCTCGAAAAGGAGCGGAAGCAATTCTTCAATCTGGTTATATACAGCAATCTCGTCAAATTCATGGCGACGCAGTATATGGTGACGGAACATATGTGACTAGGATGGGTCCACAAAAACCTAAAGATGAGGTTGCTAAAAACAACTATGATGGTATGTCGAATTATTGGAAGAGTCACAGAGATCAGGGGAAAGCAGATGTGGCCCTTGAGTTAAAAATGCCACCAAGCAAGGTTACTTGTTATAATGCAAATGGAAGGGATGTTTGCAAGGTTGACGGTAATATTCCTGCCAAATATATAGAGAAGGTCCACATTCGTAAGGAGGGGGATCAAAAGAAGTATACTACTTACACCTTTCCAAAATGAAAAAAACGAATGACTAAAAAACTGCTTCAGAGACTGTTTTTTTTTCATGCTTATTTATATGTATATGTATTCAACTGTTTTCTTTTTTTTTTGCCACTGCTTATTCACATTATAAATCGTAAAGTTTTACCTTTGTTATTTCAATTTCATACTTATAAAATTCTTAAACATGTATTTCATTTTTTTAGTTTCATATGTTTTTTGTTTACATTTACTTTCAAATCTCTATTGTAGAAAGTCAAAGATAAGATGCGGCTTTTTGTACTCATTGGTTCATTAACTTTCTTCAAATTGAATAATTTGCTCTTCCAGCATATATGTGAAACCTTAGCTCTGCTTTACATAAAACTTTGGAAAGACTTATTGACTTTCTTTGTCAACAGTGTGTCTTGTTTATGGCTTGGTTGAAAGAGGTAATCAGAAGGGAAGAAAGAACAAGTGAAACAGTGAGCTACTGCTCACTGATGATACCCCCGCTCAAATACTTGACGGTAAACAGGAAGTTGTTGAGTGGTGAATCTGAAAACGCATCACACGGTATAGCTGACTTATATAAACCCTGAAACCAAATTTCAGAATCCTTGTAATGTAGTTCCTGAGAAAGATGCGACGAAAAATATTCATGGGACGGACGGACGGACTGGCGGACGGATGGATGGATGGATGGACGGACGGACAGACCGAGGTAAAACAGTATACCCCCACTTTTTTAAAGCGGGGGTATAAAAACCGACAGGCATTTAGAGTTTCTAGTATTTGATAATATACATATGTCTAGACAATAGTGTGTAAACATTTGATATTATCTCCCATGATTTATCAATTACATTCAAGTAAATAATAAACACAGTTTGGTATAAACATATTAATACCATTGAATCATTAAAAGGATCCGGAAACAAGCTGTTAACTTATATAAATCTGTTTCCTAAAACATATAAACACATTTCACATGTATAATACTCAAGAAGGAGACAGCATTCAATAAATGAAGTTACACTAAATAGCAAACAAACAAAAAATATAAAGATATACAATAATTGGGTAAACACAAGAAAACAAATCGAATATATCAGAAACACAGTTGTATACAAATGAGGAGATGTGGTTTTAATATCAATGAGACAACAATCCATCAATAGCATCAATGTTAAATAACGAAGTTGTGCAATAAAGTCATTAAGAACGCAATGAAACATCACAGGCCACCCGTAAAAAGTAAAATAACAAAAATACCGGACTGCAAGGAAAATTCCAAACGGAAATTCCCTTATCAAATGGCAAAATCAAAAGCTCAAACACTTCAAACGAATGGAAAACAACTGTCATATTCCTGACTTGGTATAGGCATTTCCTTAGGTAGAAAATGGTGGTTTAAATCTGGTTTTATAGCTAGCTAAACCTCTCACTTGTATGCCAGTCGCATGGAATTCCATTATATTGACAACAATGTGTGAACAAAACAAACAGACATAATAGGTAAAAATGTCAAATATAGGGGTAAAGCAGTCAAAATACAGAGTAAAGTCACAGAGAAGCCACTACTCACTGACCCTCGAATCAAGCCATTTAGAAGGCCAGAATTACAAAGTTGAAGAGCCTCATAAACAAAACATTACAAAGAGTTCGTTTTATAGATAATTTTGACAGTTACCAGTTTTTCAAAAATTTTTAAGTTAAATAGCATCAATGTTAATTAATGAAGTTGTGCAATAAAGTCATTAAGACAGTAATGAAACATCACAGGCAACCCGTAAAGCCACAGAGAAGCCATCAAATCTGTTAACAGTAAGGAACAGTTCTTTGTAAACCCAATAAGGATACTAGGCTTATAATTTAGAACGATAGACGCGCGTTTCGTCAACCAAACACTACTCACTGAACCTCGAGACAATCCATTTAGAAGGCCAGAATTTCAAAGTTGGAGAGCCTCATAAACAAAAAATTACAAAAAAGTAATTTTTATGGATAATTTTGACAGTTAGTAGTCTTTTTTTTAAATCGTACCGAATCTAGACAAGTGACAAATTTTTGCTTCCATTTAGACACTGATCATATATTTGGGTTACATAAGTACTGTACTAAACGAGGCCCTGAATTCGGACAGGCATATGTAAATGTCGCGGGGTTAAAGAGGTGTGATAAGATGTCAAGCCAACTTTTTTTCATGGTTTTTGATAGAGGAATAACAAAGGTTTATAAAAGTACGCAGACTAATTGATGAGTACAAGAGAAGGAACCTAACTAAATAATCAAGATATATTACACCACAAACAACAAAGTATTAGCAAACAAAAATAGAAACAATGAAATGTTCTGGAATAACTACTGTAACTGAAATCAATCTCAAAAAGCATTTGACTAGCTTACGTGATATAAACTCGTCATAGATAAACTCACCTTACCATCAAATTTTTTTTTATCATGGATGGATATCCCTATCCTTTGTTTTTCTTTTATATCATCATAGATACTAGCATTAAAATGTCGCACGCCAGACGCGCGTTTCGTCTTCAAAAGACTCAACAGTGACGCTCGAAACAAAAAATTTTAAAAGCCCAAATAAAGTAAAAAGTTGAAGACCATTGAGGACCCACATTTACGAAATGTTTTGCCAATAAACAGCTGCGCCATGAGTGTATGATACGCCCGTCGCTTTTTAAAAGAATAAAGTCCAATAACTTCTCTATGTCATATCAAAAATTTATGAAAAACTAAAGGGAGGTTATCTTAATAGATATAAACCAGTCACCAAAGTTTCATGAAAACTCCTCAAAGCACTTTAAAGATATTGTCCGAAAACTGAAAAATCACCCCTTTTTTATGAATACAATCCCATAACTCGGAAACGTAAAATTTAAAATTCATAATAATCGAAAGGGAGCTAACGTCAATAGGTATAAACAATTCACCAAAGTTTCATGAAAACTGCTGAAAGTTATTGTCCGAAAACTGGAAAATCATCCTTTTTTAATAAATAAAACCCCATAACTCGGAAATGTCAAATCTAGAATTTATAAAAATCGAAAAGGAGCTCATATCAATAGATATAAACAATTCACCAACGTTTCTTGCAAATTGGTGAAAGTGTTTTTGAGTTTTTGTCCGAAAACTGGAAAATCCCCCTTTTTTAATGAATAAAACCCCATAACTCGGAAACTTAAAATCTAAAGTTTCATGCAAATTGGTTAAAGCGTTTTTGAGTTATTGTCCGACATGTTGACGACTGACGGACAGACGGACGGACGGACGGACAACGGTATACCATAATAAGTCCCGTAAACGGGCGTATAAAAACTGCTAAGGTAATCTATTCCTGTGGTATAAGATACAAGGCTTCAAATTTTGTACTTCAGACGCACGTTTCGTTTACAAAAAACTCAACAGCGACGGTCGAAACAAAAAGTTAAAAATCCTTGGCATTTCGAAACATTCAAAGCTTTGTAAACATTTGATTTGTGCTAATAACAGTATCAATGATAAGTAAGGCTCAATTTCATATCAGCAGGTGAAGTATTTAGAACTTGCTTTCAGAAAAAAAGCATTTTGTGATATGGTTTAATGTTGTTTAATAGAAAGAAAGTATATGGGGATCCATCCATGACAAAAAACCAGTATTTGCACAGCAAAAAACACAAAAAGCAAAGGAACAGCTCTTTTATTGCTGTTCTTCATCTCAAAGTCGCAGTGAGGTCACACGGAGCAAATAAAAATACTATCACCTCACCGCGGTCCCTTAGTTTATTTTTGTGTGTGCATAGTTTGTGTTATTTATTATACCGCTATTTAGAGTAAGTGCAGCATTTTCTGTGGTGATTCATTAGTGTGTTTTTTTGTGTGTACAATTTGTTAGTTCACTTATTAACACAAAGGGAGAAACTTGACAACCACTTAATTACAGGCTGCTGACTTGGGACAGGCACATACAGAAAGTGTCGGGGTTAAATTAGTTTGAAGGCGCCAACCCTTCCCTAACATGTAAAAGTGGTATAACAGTACAAAATAAGAACAAACTGTCAAAATCAGCTGAAAATGGCTTAACACATCAGATCGATACAAAGCCAAAAACACAGACCGGACGTGGCAGGGTATTTGTACATCCCCACAACAAAAAAAGACAATACGTACAGATCCGAGATTACTCGCAGTTACTTACAGTTAGTTCAAAGCCAATAACAATTAATAGAAAAATCATGCATCTTGTTTTATTGTGGCTGTGTTGATGTCATGATTTCTTGTTTTGTTGTGATTGTATGGATGTCATGATTTCTTTTTTTGTTGTCGTCTTATGATTTCTTGTTTTGTTTTGGTTATGTTGATGTCATGATTTCTTATTTTGTAGTTGAGTTGATGTCATGATTTCTTGTTTTGTTGTGAATGAGTTGATGTCATGATTTCTTGTTTTGTTGTGATTGAGTTGACGTCATGATTTCTTATTTTGTTGTGATTGAGTTGACGTCATGATTTCTTATTTTGTTGTGATTGAGTTGACGTCATGATTTCTTATTTTGTTGTGATTGAGTTGACGTCATGATTTCTTATTTTGTTGTTGAGTTGATGTCATGATTTCTTGTTTTGTTGTGATTGAGTTGATGTCATGATTTCTTGTTTTGTTGTGGTTGTGATTGAGTTGACGTCATGATTTCTTATTTTGTTGTGATTGAGTTGACGTCATGATTTCTTCTTTTGTTATGGTTGTTGTTGTGTTGATGTCATGATTTCTTGTTTTGTTGTGATTAAGTTGATGTCATGATTTCTTGTTTTGTTGTGGTTGTGATTGAGTTGACGTCATGATTTCTTATTTTGTTGTGATTGAGTTGACGTCATGATTTCTTCTTTGTTATGGTTGTTGTTGTGTTGATGTCATGATTTCTTGTTTTGTTGTGGTTGTGATTGAGTTGACGTCATGATTTCTTATTTTGTTGTGATTGAGTTGACGTCATGATTTCTTCTTTTGTTATGGTTGTTGTTGTGTTGATGTCATGATTTCTTGTTTTGTTGTGGTTGTTGTTGTGTTGATGTCATGATTTCTTGTTTTGTTGTGGTTGTGATTGAGTTGACGTCATGATTTCTTATTTTGTTGTGATTGAGTTGACGTCATGATTTCTTCTTTTGTTATGGTTGTTGTTGTGTTGATGTCATGATTTCTTGTTTTGTTGTTGTCGTCTTATGATTTCTTGTTTTGTTTTGGTTATGTTGACGTCATGATTTCTTGTTTTGTTATGGTTGTTGTTGTGTTGATGTCATGATTTCTTGTTTTGTTGTGGTTGTGATTGAGTTGACGTCATGATTTCTTATTTTGTTGTGATTGAGTTGACGTCATGATTTCTTCTTTTGTTATGGTTGTTGTTGTGTTGATGTCATGATTTCTTGTTTTGTTGTTGTCGTCTTATGATTTCTTGTTTTGTTTTGGTTATGTTGACGTCATGATTTCTTGTTTTGTTTTGGTTATGTTGACGTCATGATTTCTTGTTTTGTTATGGTTGTTGTTGTGTTGATGTCATGATTTCTTGTTTTGTTGTGGTTGTTGTTGTGTTGATGTCATGATTTCTTGTTTTGTTGTTGTCGTCTTATGATTTCTTGTTTTGTTTTGGTTGTTGTTGTGTTGATGTCATGATTTCTTGTTTTGTTGTGGTTGTTGTTGTGTTGATGTCATGATTTCTTGTTTTGTTGTGGTTGTGATTGAGTTGACGTCATGATTTCTTATTTTGTTGTGATTGAGTTGACGTCATGATTTCTTCTTTGTTATGGTTGTTGTTGTGTTGATGTCATGATTTCTTGTTTTGTTGTTGTCGTCTTATGATTTCTTGTTTTGTTTTGGTTATGTTGAAGTCATGATTTCTTGTTTTGTTGTTGAGTTGATGTCATGATTTCTTGTTTTGTTGTGATTGAGTTGACGTCATGATTTCTTATTTTGTTGTTGAGTTGATGTCATAATTTCTTGTTTTGTTGTGATTGAGTTGATGTCGTGATTACTTGTTTTGTTGTGATTGAGTTGATGTCGTGATTTCTTGTTTTGTTTTGGTTGTGTTGATGTCATGATTTCTTGTTTGTTGTGATTGTGTTGATGTCATGATTCATTGTTTTGTTGTGATTGAGTTGATGTCATGATTTCTTCTTTTGTTATGGTTGTTGTTGTGTTGATGTCATGATTTCTTGTTTTGTTGTTGTCGTCTTATGATTTCTTGTTTTGTTTTGGTTATGTTGAAGTCATGATTTCTTATTTTGTAGTTGAGTTGATGTCATGATTTCTTGTTTTGTTGTGATTGTATGGATGTCATGATTTCTTTTTTGTTGTCGTCTTATGATTTCTTGTTTTGTTTTGGTTATGTTGATGTCATGATTTCTTATTTTGTAGTTGAGTTGATGTCATGATTTCTTGTTTTGTTGTGAATGAGTTGATGTCATGATTTCTTGTTTTGTTGTGATTGAGTTGACGTCATGATTTCTTATTTTGTTGTGATTGAGTTGACGTCATGATTTCTTGTTTTGTTATGGTTGTTGTTGTGTTGATGTCATGATTTCTTGTTTTGTTGTTGTCGTCTTATGATTTCTTGTTTTGTTTTGGTTATGTTGACGTCATGATTTCTTGTTTTGTTTTGGTTATGTTGACGTCATGATTTCTTGTTTTGTTTTGGTTGTTGTTGTGTTGATGTCATGATTTCTTGTTTTGTTGTGGTTGTGATTGAGTTGACGTCATGATTTCTTATTTTGTTGTGATTGAGTTGACGTCAT
Source organism: Mytilus coruscus (assembly GCA_017311375.1). NCBI lineage: Eukaryota > Metazoa > Mollusca > Bivalvia > Mytilida > Mytilidae > Mytilus > Mytilus coruscus. Next base: position 3,242,898 of record CM029608.1, read on the forward strand.
GATTTCTTCTTTTGTTATGGTTGTTGTTGTGCTGATGTCATGATTTCTTGTTTTGTTGTTGTCGTCTTATGATTTCTTGTTTTGTTTTGGTTATGTTGAAGTCATGATTTCTTGTTTTGTTGTTGAGTTGATGTCATGATTTCTTGTTTTGTTGTGATTGAGTTGACGTCATGATTTCTTATTTTGTTGTTGAGTTGATGTCATAATTTCTTGTTTTGTTGTGATTGAGTTGATGTCGTGATTACTTGTTTTGTTGTGATTGAGTTGATGTCGTGATTTCTTGTTTTGTTTTGGTTGTGTTGATGTCATGATTTCTTGTTTGTTGTGATTGTGTTGATGTCATGATTCCTTGTTTTGTTGTGATTGAGTTGATGTCATGATTTCTTGTTTTGTTGTGATTGAGTTGATGTCATTTCTTGTTTTGTTGTGATTGAGTTGATGTCATGATTTCTTGTTTTGTTGTGATTGAGTTGACGTCATGATTTCTTGTTTTGTTGTCATTTAGTTGATGTCATGATTTCTTGTTTTGTTGTTGTGTTGATGTCATGATTTCTTCTTTTGTTGTGATTGTATGGATGTCATGATTTCTTTTTTGTTGTTGTCGTCTTATGCTTTCTTGTTTTGTTTTGATTATGTTGATGTCATGATTTCTTGTTTTGTTGTTGAGTTGATGTCATGATTTCTTGTTTTGTTGTGATTTAATTGACGTCATGATTTCTTATTTTGTTGTGATTGAGTTGACGTCATGATTTCTTGTTTTGTTGTGGTTGTGTTGATGTCATGATTTCTTGTTTTGTTGTTGTGTTGATGGGATGTCATGATTTCTTTTTTGTTGTTGTCGTCTTATGATTTCTTGTTTTGTTTTGGTTATGTTGATGTCATGATTTCTTGTTTTGTTGTTGAGTTGATGTCATGATTTCTTGTTTTGTTGTTGAGTTGATGTCATGATTTCTTGTTTTGTTGTGATTGAGTTGACGTCATGATTTTTTATTTTGTTGTTGAGTTGATGTCATACTTTCTTGTTTTGTTGTGATTGAGTTGATGTCGTGATTTCTTGTTTTGTTGTGGTTTAGTTGATGTCATGATTTCTTGTTTTGTTGTGATTGAGTAGACGTCATGATTTCTTGTTTTGTTGTTGAGACGATGTCATGATTTCTTGTTTTGTTGTGATTGAGTTGACGTCATGATTTTTTATTTTGTTGTTGAGTTGATGTCATACTTTCTTGTTTTGTTGTGATTGAGTTGATGTCGTGATTTCTTGTATTGTTGTGATTGAGTTGACGTCATGATTTCTTGTTTTGTTGTGATTGAGTTGACGTCATGATTTCTTGTTTTGTTGTGATTTGGTTGATGTCATGATTACTTGTTTTGTTGTGATTGAGTTGATGTCGTGATTTCTTGTTTTGTTGTGGTTTGGTTGATGTCATGATTTCTTGTTTTGTTGTGGTTTGGTTGATGTCATGATTTCTTGTTTTGTTGTGATTGAGTAGACGTCATGATTTCTTGTTCTGTTGTTGAGTTGAGGTCATTTCTTGTTTTGTTGTGATTGAGTTGATGTCGTGATTTCTTGTTTTGTTGTGATTGAATTGATGTCATGATTTCTTGTTTTGTTGTGATTGAGTTGATGTGATGATTTCTTGTATTGCTGTGATTGTATGAATGGCATGATTTCTTGTTTTGTTATGATTAAGTTGATGTCATGATTTCTTGTTTTGTTGTTGAGTTGATGTCGTGATTTCCTGTTTTGTTGTGGTTGTGTTGATGTCATGATTTCTTGTTTTGTTGTGATTGAGTTGGTGTCATGAATTGTTGTTTTGTTGATGTCATGATTTCTTGTTTTGTTGTGATTGAGTTGATGTCATGATTTCTTGTTTTGTTGTGATTGAGTTGATGTGATGATTTCTTGTTTTGTTGTGTTGATGTCATGATTTCTTGTGTTGTTGTGTTGATGTCATGATTTCTTGTTTTGTTGTGGTTGTGTTGATGTCATGATTTCTTGTTTTGTTGTGTTGATGTCATGATTTCTTGTTTTGTTGTGGTTGTTTTGATGTCATGATTTCTTGTTTTGTTGTGTTGATGTCATGATTTCTTGTTTTGTTGCAGTTGTGTTGTTGTCATATGATTTCTTGTTTTGTTGTTGAGTTGATGTCATGTTTTCTTGTTTTGTTGTGATTGAGTTGATGTCATAATTTCTTGTTTTGTTGTTGTGTTGATGTCATGATTTCTTGTTTTGTTGTTGTGTTGATGTCATGATTTCTTGTTTTGTTGTGATTTAGTTGATGTCATGATTTCTTGTTTTGTTGTGTTGATGTCATGATTTCTTGTTTTGTTTCAGTTGTGTTGTTGTCATATGATTTCTTGTTTTGTTGCATATGGGTTATTGTCATGTAGTCTTCTTTTGTTGTAGTTATGTTGATGTTGTATGACTTCTTCTCCTGTTACTGCTGGTTTGCTGTCTCAAATCTGTTTAACTATATTTATTGTTGGCTTCACATCCAATAAATATTTTCAAAATAATTGTCTACTATCAACCATACCACATGCTTGTGCCAAAAAAAGCAATGAAATATATGTTTATTCACTTTTATTATTTTGCATTCTTTTCATATCAATAACAAATAATTTAAAAACAATTTATGTATAAAAATACTATCTGGATTTATACAATCAATGTTTACAAAATAAATAACATACAATAATTACAATGTGGACTTGAGCAACAAAAATATCACAGATAAAATCAAGGAATAATAAAGAAAATTATAGTCACAGAAGACCCTTAGAAAGTGCTCCTGATATATGATTACTAAGGATTTTCTACCCAAGAAATAGATAACTTTAGCTGTATTTGGCAAAAAGTTTCTGAATTTGGGGTCCTCAATGCTCTTCAACTTTGTACTTGGCCTTTTTAACTTTTTTGATCGGAGTGTTTATACTGATGAGTCTTTTGCAGACCAAACGTGCTTCTGGCATACAAAATTTTAATCCTGGTATCCAAGATGAGTTTATAAGTAGGAATGCCAGACACTAGAGGAAAGCAAGAGTTCTACTTCTACCATGCCTTGTCCGTGTTAATGGAAATCTTATCAAAAAGTGTCATAGATTTCCTAGTCATGTACTTTTATTTCTTTGTCATGCTCATTAACATTCAATTGTGAAAAAATATGTAGCCTGTGACATTGGTTGCTGGATAAATATTAAATTTCAATCCAGCTACTGTAAATTCAGAAATTATTGTGTGCATTTATTATTGCGAATTTGGTAGAATAGACTAAATTACAGAAAATCTGCATACAGTTATATGTATCAGATATAAGAATGCAATTTCTTATTATTGCGATACAAAATCAGTCCAATTATTCCCATTAATAAAAACATCACAATAATTTCTGAACTCACAGTATGTGATTATTAACCAAAAAATAAATCAATAGTTATATTTTGTAGCGAAATCCTTCAGAGGACTGGATGATTACCGCAATCCATACCAACAATGTGATAGTTCACCAAAATAACAGATTGAGAAACATCGCTTTCTTTAATTTTAAACTAAAAGTAGTGTTTTGTCTCTAAATTCTGAAGTATAAATCATTATATGCAGAGATTCCTCAGAATGTCAAGTGTAAAGATAAGTGAATGACTTAAATGCAATTTTAAGACAAATCCTCAAAATTTCTAATAGACACAATCAATAAACATTAACTTATACATTGAAAAATGACTTTGTTACTATTTCTAAATGCAACCTAACTTTACAAACCCGATAACTTCCCTGGTCAAACTAATGATTTAGCGGCATCATTTTTCACATGGGAGGGGGGCTGGTCAAAATGTAGGGGGATCAAGTTTTTTTTCTGTTAGTGGAAAAGGGGGGTTCAATTTTTTTTATAAATTCAGAGTGGGGGGAACAATTTTATCTCCAATGAAACATTTGTGAACTTTTGAATCTTCAAGTATATCCTACATATCATGTGTACCAAAGGTAAGTGTTTTGCATGTTAAAATTTTGGCATGTTTAATAGAGGGGGGATCACATTTTTTTCAAATATTTTCAAGGGGAGTATAAAATAAAAATAGTGAAATATTATGGGGGATCAAGAAAATTTTATATGTTTGATTTCAAAATGACCAGCCTCCCTCCCAGGTAAAAAATGATAAGTCCCTAATATGTTAACTTTTGCACCAAATATTTAAACTTAAGGCAACAGATATATTTTGTGATATTAAATGCTCTGAATGGTTCTAATGTAAAGTAAAAATAGGATGGGAATTAATCATAACTATAACTCTTCTTCAGAAATTAGTTAAATGTTCTTACAGTAGATTCATAAAATTGAATAAAATCTGTTTGTGACATATTTCACAATTTTTTGTTTTTAACATAAAAACAGTTTTAGCACTATGATACTTAAGATGTTAATGTGATATGCCAATCAAAACCAAAATTTGCAAATAAGATATTAGAAATGCATTTTCAGCATAAATACTTAGGACCTTCTGTATAGTCTCAATTTTCTTCAGGAATGATCTTAAATCAAAAGTGTGTTCTATTATGTCTTTGATATATGTTTACACAGTTTTGACTGCTGGATCCCAATTATTGTCACATTAACCTATTATGTCTGTTTGAATTGCTCACCCAATTTTATCAATATATCGGAACTTTAAACAACTTTCGTACAAGTGGGATGTTTAGCTAGCTATAAAACCAGGTTTAGCCTACCATTTTCTTGGGAAAATGCCTGTACCAAGTCAGAAATATAGCAGTTGTTTTTTACCCAATACATTGATTGATAGGGTTTGATTTTGTCAATTTTTATAGACCTCCCCTTTTTCTATTTGCCTTGGAGTTGGGTATTCTTGTTATACTTTTTTATGCTTACATTAAGATAAAATAAATATGAAGAATAAAATACAAATGCATGAGATAATTACTAATTATCACAGACTGTTTGACAACATCATGCATTCACATCTCAAATAATTAATGAAATATATTACATGATTAAATCAACTGCTTAAATACCTTAAAAGCATCTTTTGAACTCAGAAAATCAAAAAAAATAGCCAATAAGATTGATTTATTTGTACTGCAATTCAAGTTTGTGTTTCATAGTATCTTACAGTAAAACAAAATACTTTAGATATTGTTATAAAAATATTCTTTTGTAATTGATATAAAAAATTACGATATAAAAATAAGAAGACATGGTTTGATTACCAATGAGACAACTGATCATTTCAGGATATGTATAAAAACTGAAAAATTCAATGGTCATTTCACGTTAAGTATATAAACAGAAAAACTTGATGGTCATTTCAAATTAAGTACATAAACAGAGAAAAATCAAAGAACTCTAAATATTTGGCCCTATATAAAACTAATGAATCAAGTTTAAGATTGTGTATAAATTAAGTTTTCAGTTTATGAAATCATGATTATATTGTCATAGTTGATGAATCATGATTATGTTCTCAGTTTATGAATCATGATTATTTTTCAAAGAAAATGAATCATGAGTATGTTTGATATGTTTCTGAAACATGATTATGATTAATGACTACTAACACATATTTATAAATAAACAAGCATTTTTAGTCAGTACATGTATATGTTGTACATATCACGAAGCTGAGAGTCTCTTCTGACATAAGCACACTGATTCTTTTTATCACGATTAGCTTCAATCAGACAGGACACACATTGGTCATATTTTAGCATAAAGTTTTAAAAAAGTCTATCAATGATGAATCACAGCTTGGATCTAGCATCAAATATCAAAATGAATGTCTGTCACAATATGATCAGAGCACATGTTTTCAATGATCATGATTGTGTTTAATCAAGTCTTGTGTTTTCATACAATATATTCACTTCCTGGAGGACATGTTTCCTCATTCTTTCTAAATCATCAGCATCACATATCTAATGCAGTTATGATTGTAACCCTCTCATTTCATCCTCTTCTTGTCCCTCTCTAGAAAAACCTAGGCATTTTGAACCTCAATTCAAAGGTCATTTCAGGTCAATGCTCTTTCTTTACAGAATGGACTGTATATGAACACTTGCATTCAATGAATCATGATTATGTTTAATATGAAACATGATTAATCATACCATATGTTTAATCATAATGTTAGGTAAGGCATTTCTTCTTTTCCTCCAAGAGGCAAGGTTCAAAGTTTGTTGTTTGACAGTTTGCAAAAATGATTTCAATTCTTTCAAGTCATCACCCTGGAAAGTAAATGTTCAAATTTTGATAAAATTCAAAACACAAATTTGAATGTTCAACGAATTAGTTTTTGTAATTATTTAAAAAAAAAAATTTTATCATTATTTCCTTTTCAACTTTTTTTTTTTAGTCTAAAGGGAAATATGCTTTCTGCTTTATATAATAAGCTTAAATCATGCCGCCATTTAATTTTCTCTTTTTAATAGTTTTACAGTCTTCTATGGATTACAATATGAATGGGTTACTGGTTGCTGAAGGCTGTACAGTAATTTGTCATTAGAGGGATATATTTAGTTGTCTCATAATCAATCATACCATATCTCCTATGTGATAAATATAACCACAAATCATCTTCATAAATAATTACCTTAAAAACATATGAATCTCGGCTCAAGTCTGAAAGCTCAAAGGCATTTTCTACATCTGGGTCAATGCTCACAACACATCTATTCAATATGAATGGTTCCTGTAATTTGAAAGAGAAATATAGCATAAAAAGACAACAAATTTCAAGAAGACAAAAATATACAGCAAAAGGGAGATAACTCATTTCTGAATATCATCATTAGTGTGGATCAGAAAATTCAACAGAAATCAAATCTATCAAAATGATTTTTAAACAAAAAAATCTTTCATTCTATTTACATTTTTTTGTTTTTTTTTCAGAGGACAAAAATAATAAATATTATATTGATTATTATAAGTGATTGTGTATAAATATCATGCTGTTATTAATGAGTATTATAATTTGCAGTTCTATTGAGCAGGTCATGTTTTATTGTTGATGATTTTATACCATCCTCCAATTAAAAATCTCTTAGGAATTGAATTCTGAATTTTACAATTTTATTTATCAATGTCTTTAAAATTTAAAGATTTTTTTGTTATTTTTGAATCTGTTAATGCAAAAACTTGGTTTTATTGCATCATAGACCAATTTAGGGTTGTTTCTTTATGAATGAGTTACACCATAAACAATGTTATTGAACAACAGTTCTTTTTGTCTTTTTGTCACATAATAACATCAGCATTTAACATATATAGGAAATATTCGGGAAAGTGCATGAATTTGAAAATCCTCTATTGGCACATACCCAAAATCTCCTTCTGGTCATCATATTCAAATTTACAATTTACGTCCATAAATATAAGACTTACCCTAAATGTTTGGTATTTGCCATTTTTCTCTTTAATAAGCACCACAGCAGCCTGAATGACTTTAGATTTTCTAGCAAACAATAAATTATCTTCTTCATTATCTGTGATGTCAGTATCACTCTGCAAAAAATATTCAAAACAAATTAATTGATTGATTAATTGATGTTGAACAAAACTTTCAGCACTATGGGCTATTTCTTGGCGGTGAATTTTTTTTTTCTGGTGGAGGTCAATTTTTCTTGGTGGAGGAAGCCTAAGTGCCAGGAGAGGACCACCGACATTCAGTAGGAAAACCAAAACAAATTAAAAGTCCTATTTTTATCAATTTTGAACAAGTCAACTTGTTATTTTCAGTTTAATAAAAACAAATAATTTAGCGACAATTGAGTATGCACACATTATGGAACTACTAACCAAATAATCATAATAAATTAGAGTAAGAACATGAATAATTCAATAATGAAAATCTTACTACTATAATTGAAATTGTGTTAAAAGAAAAGACACTTTATCAACTTTAACTGATGTTTACAAATTTTAGCAGAAAAATCTCCTGAAAAAATTCAAAATGGCTTACCTGTCCAAGAGTTAATAAGACACAATGGACTGTTGAGAATTTCATTGTCTTTAAACGTTTAGCTGCCCATGTTTGGTCTGAAAGTGGCGCCACCTGGAGTCTACTTATTATAATATCACAGACTTCTTTCCTGTTCCATCCCAAGACGTCAATGGCAACCTAAAACATTTAACAAAATCTTAGTTTGTGAAAAGGTATGATCATTCTTCATACAAGTGATAGAAGTCCTCTGTGGTTCACATTTTTTTAGGATTTCTTTTGTTGTCAATTTATGGATCAACTTCTTGTGAGTAAAACACTTATCTGTGCCAAATTCCAAAGTGCTTAATACTTGTTTACACAATAACTCATGATAGTGTTCCTAAGAAAGGAGGTTTATACAGAGCAAATATACACATTGTTGAAGGCATAATCTTTGGTATTCCTGTTTCCACTTTTGGGTATTAAAGATTGACAAATGGCAAATTCTTCTATGTATATTTTGAATTATCAATATAGTTATTTTTATCTTTGAAAAAAAATTAATGACTGTCACTTGTGAGAATGGATGAAAATAACTACCATTGATCAACTTTTCAGTTAATAATTTGCAGGCCTAAATACACTTATGCAATCACTTCAACTAATGTGTAACTTCACTACACAATCTTTTTAAATGTACATATTGTAAATTCAGAAATTAATGTATGCATTATTATGGTGAATCATTGTCTTCTGGCAAAAATGCAAAATCTATAATTATTGCAATTGCAAACATTTTTGAACAAATGAAATTATGAATGCGAGTTTTTATTTTTGCGAACTTGAAACTTCACATTAATAAATACATTGCAATAATTTCTTATTTTACAGTATACTTAAATGAAAATAGAAACAAACTGGTCTCTGGTGAATAAGTCGTCTCATTGAAAATCATACCACCCTCCTTATTTTCATATTGTTCTTAAAATGACAACATGGTTGAGCATTTTTGCTTTTTTAAATGAAGTTGTTGATGCATTAATTGATAATTATACATTGTAAAACATCAAAGATATGTGATTTTGTTCTTACCTTGTTGACCTCAATCTTTTCAGTGATAGAAATTCTTTGGGACATGTTTTCTGAAATCTTTCTCTTTAATTTTACTGTTCCACTGTGCTTTGTTTTCTGAAATAACAAAATAAAATAAATAAATTTAATGTTGTATTAATCAAATTTGTTAATTCATATACAATATGAATTATTCCCTTTAACAGTCAATTTGTTCATTCATTAAATTTTCAGTTTAAAATAAAAATTATACATGTATGCTTGGTTAGTATTAAAATACATAAATGCATAACATACATTTCAAAAATTGAGATGATAATTTTTATTGCATTGTTTCAATGAATTAGATTTTTTTAAATATATGTAAATCTATAGATAGGTTTCTACATGACATATTTGGAGTTTGAGTTATTTCTCTTGGTGGCCATTTTGAAGGGGTAAATTGTTGATTTTCTTATTTGACTAACCTAATAGACTATTTTCATATATACCGACTTTTGACTCCGAAGTTTACATTTTTTTACAGGTTACCTAGGACATCCTGGTACCAAATCAAGTTAGAGCAATGTAAAGAAGTAAAATCAAGCTTTTATTCTTGGTGAAAATAAACTGCTTCATATTTTCTTTACACGACAAACTCATCGGAAAACAGTAAGCTTTCCCCTCAAATTACACCAATTAAATGTTTGATTTTACTTATTATGACTGCTCTTAATTGACAGAGTACCAAGCAGTACTAACAAATCTGATAGGTGATTCTTACTAGACTGCAGTGATGAATCAAGCCACTGTAGGCTTAAAGAAATTAGGATCACTCAGAAAACATTTTTTTTTCTAAAGTCTAGCAGTCAGTTTGAAGTTGAATTTGGCTGATTTATGAATGAATTTGTACACTTATACCTCCAACATGGCAACAAAAGGGAAGTAACTCTTGCTCAAATCGTGTAAATTGAAACCTATCTATTGTAGATTACCCTCAATAAACAACACAGTCTATATACAGTTATTTTCTCATATCATGACCTATATTTTTAACTATTTATAGAAATAGTAATGACTGCATTTTTCATATAGAGGTCACAATATTTCCCAGGCTTCACAACTATTCTTTTTTTGCTCATCAATTCTCTAATTAATGGGCCATCACTCTGAATTAAAGGGAGATAATACATTAAAATACCATAAATTTCAGTCTGATACCAATCCGATCTAACTATGTGATAATTTACATGTGATTGAGAGATTTTAATATTCAAAGGGCCATATTCTTAGGTGATTTTTACAAATCAATTGCTGAAAAATTGAGTGATAATTATCCTATTCACATAGCTTAATCATACTACTGTAAATCCAGAAATTATTGTGTGCATTTATTATTGCGATTTTGTCATTTTAGACTAAAATGCGATTTTAATTTTGAGATATTGAGAAAACCCTGTTTAATTCATATAAAAATTTGAAAATGTGAGTTTAATTTATTGCGATTATAACCCTGTCGTATTTTTCGCAATAATAAAAACATCGCAATAATTTCTGAATTTACAGTAATTACTTATTAGCATCCACTTTACAGATATACAGCAATGAGACCACTGACCAGTGAAGGGTCATTTGGTCATAAAAGAGTTGATGGGATAAAACAAGGACACCTTATATCAAAGCATAAACTACTGAACATTGGACTATAAATTTAAAAGTGCAGAGACAGAATATCCATCTAATGTTTAATGGTAACTTGTGAAGCCATTTGTACTTTAAATTGTTTCATTGAATGACAAAAGTTGTTTTCTAGTTCAAATACTGTATACAAATAGAAATAAGAAGATGTGGTATGAGTGCCAATGAGACAACTCTCCATCCAAGTCACAATTTGTAAAAGTAAACCATTATAGGTCAAAGTAAGGCCTTCACTACGGAACCTTGGCTCACACCGAACAGCAAGCTATAAAGGGCCCCAAAAATGACTAGTGTAAAACCATTCAAACGGGAAAACCAACGGTCACCCTCTTAAAAGTCACCCTCAGTACCAGAGAAAACTGACCTTTTAAAAGAGGTGACCTTTTAATTGATATTACAACAGCTTGACATGAACAGGGTTTTCATTTACTAGAGGTTTCCTTTATAGCAGGTTTGATTGTAAATTAATTTTGATAAGTTGATGCTACACTCCAAATCGCAGATTTTTTTCTAAATATGCCCACAGCTTACCCCTCTGCAACCCATTGAGTGGACATGCTGTCTCTTTTGTTTCATTGAGAGATTTACATGTACACTCTATTGAGAGATTTTGTCATAAATTTTGTCAAAAGTACATAAAAAACAACATTTTAATTAAATGTAAAATATTTATCAGGACATTACATAGAAATTGATGATCATTGTTGAAGGCCGTACAGTGACCTATAGTTGTTAATTTCTGTGTCATTTGGTCTCTTGTGGAGAGTTGTCTCATTGGCAATCGTACCACATCTTCTTATTTTTATATGACTTGATTTTGTGCATGGATTTATGAACAGAATCTTTTGAATTTCTTAAACTAACTGTCCCAATATTTTTATATATCTATACTTACTGAATTTATATGATCTAAGATATCTTCTATTTTTAACTTTGCCTCCATCAAAGCACTTTTATCTGTGTGGTCTCCTGATGTGAACTTGTACAGTCTTTCCAATAGTAATGGGTACCTGAAAAAATATATCCAAAATAATAATACACTGTGTTCAGATATACCATTGAAAATCCATTATCTGATTAAAGATAAACTTACTGTGGAGTCATTAATATTCATTCGATACCACTTTTCTTGGATTTCAAGGGTATAGGTGAACTAAGAATTTCAATGTTCAATGAAGTACGAACTTTTCTTGAAGCTTCGAAAAAACATGAAATCATATATTTAGGAAAATTTCATTTTTTCCTCAATCCACGAAAATTGGTACCCACGAAAATAAATGATAGTTATAGTTCACTCTATATTACTTAATTGGAGGAAAGACGGTCAATTGAGCATTAGGAAATTGAAAAAAAAAAGCAGAAACTTGTTGCAGAGATTGACTATATAAGGTTTCAATCAGTGATATATAGATAAAAATACAAATTACAAACTAAGGATTCATTTATTTTCATGGATACCAATTTTTGTGGGTTCAGGAAAAATTGTATTTTCATGGATATTTAATTTCATGGTTTTGCCAAACTCTGTTGAACATTTAAATTCCTGGTTTTACTTATATCCACGAAATTCACGAAAATTAGAATCCCACGAATAATTATGAATCCAAATCTGATTTTAAAATGTATTCAAACAACAGATTCCATCAAAATTCTGAATTTTCACAATAATACTTCCATCCACTGTCGTTTTGTCTATGAATTTAAAGTCTGGAATTTTAACTTTTCTTACACTATGAAATAGTTTACACAGAACTTAACATTAACCTATTAATGTGAACTCTTGAACTTAGTGTTTATTAAAGACCCATTTTCATAATTGTGATAAATATAATAATCTAAATTATATATTTAAATTGAAACTAGAAACTAAAGTTTTCAAAATAACAATAATTTTGTGTGAATTCTTGACCTTGGATTGTAGGGTGAAGGATTTAAAAACACACAAACTGTGATAAATGTACTGCTAACAAAAGAGAACTTGAATGAAAATTAAAACAACAACAACAAAAAGCGTCATTTTACTCTTGACCACGGGATTTTCGTTAAAGGACATTTTTCCACTGGATGACATTAAGCTATTGGAATCAACATGTAAACAAAACAAACTGTGAAAAACTGTAAAATGTGTGACTCATTATTATCAATACACCGGTATATGAATTTATATGTACACAAAAGCTAATTAAATCTTTAAGTTTCTGACATTGTCATTTTGTTTCAAGGTACATTATCTTGTACAACAAAAACACTGCTCCGAATTAAACAATTCATAAATAAAAATATTTGAAAACAGTATTTTGATATCAAAATTTATGAAATAATTATTATCCATTTTACTAAAATTAATTTCACAAAAACCAACAAAGAAGTATTGATAAATTTTGTATAAATATGCCAAATTTTATATTGCAACAATTTCAGCGCTTTTTTTACTATTTGACTATTACACTGCACCTTTCCTACAAACACTGGATCCATCCTAAAAATGAATTTTACTTGCAGATACCAGTTACTGTGGATGTATCATTATTTGTGGAATACCAATTTACGTGGATTTCATGGGTATGGGTAAACAACGAATTTAAATGTTCAAAGAAGTACAAATTTTCTATTGTCTTGCTTGCAGACTTTTCCAAAATGTCATGAATTCAAATATCCATGACAATACAATTTTCCTCAATCCACGAAAATTGGTACCCACGAAATTAAATGAATCCACACTCACTGACAGTTTCCCTGTATATTTACCTCATTATTCTTTGAACTGGTACCATGAGGAATGAGGTAAGCGGCATCCGTCGTAGAATTGGATTCTCATCTTGTGAAACCTTCAGAAATATTCGTAGCAATTCTTTCTCTCTTTCTAACTGTTCAAGAAGAACTGCAGCTTGGCCCTGGAAATTTTAGATAAAAAATAATAAATGAATTAAGTACTTATGACATGTATTGATAAGTTTTTTTTAAATTCCTGATTCCCTTGTAGATTCATATGTATCTCATCAAAAAGACAGATTCATGTTAATACAATATTTTATTTACCAACTGATTTGTAAAACTATACTCCATGCATTTGCTACGGTCAAATCCCTAATTGATGGTGGCAAATCTTCAGGTAATGTTATTTCTTTATTCCCCTTCAGCAAAAAAACCTTTAATATATGTATCAATTACTAAATTCATCATAGGTTAGATCCATTCTTAAATTCTGCCTTTTAAATTAACAAAATAAGTTATAATTTTCTTCTGAGACAGGAATTTTTCATCATTTTCTTTCAATTGACCTCCCTTGTACTGTTACACTATAAACCCAACTGATCAAAATGTTACAATTTTGTAACCTTGAAATTCATGTTTGTTTATCTTATTTTCTAAAATCACATCATCTTTATTCTGAAAACTCATCATCACAATTTTCAAATAATTAGCATTATGCTGACAGTGTACCGAACTAATTTTGTGACAACATCAGCAATTTTTGGGCTTGATTAGAAAAGACAATCTCACAATTCATGTTCATTACATAAAACAATTGATTCAACACAATTAAAGTTGATTGAATACAAGTTGGCCAATTGTTAAAAAGTAAGAATGAACCAGATTATTCAAGCTTCTTCATTACCGATAATGAAATGACGTATGGAAATGCAAATATTACAAATTGGAACTATCCTTGAATGAACAACTAGGATCTGTGCTAAATGCCAGTCAATGATAAATAAATGGTCTCATTTTAAGACAGCTGTTGAAAACATCTACTTTATCTTTGCAATTTCTCATACAGCTTTTCAATTCAAAACTGTATGTAGAAGTTAGAGGCTTTTTTTTTCACAACAACATAAAAATACGGAGATGTTGTTTTATTGCCAATGAAACAACTCTCCATCAGAGACCAAATGACGTAGAAATTAACAACAATAGAGCAGCATATAGCCTTCAACAATGAGCAAAACCTGTCCGCATAGTAAGCTATAAAAGACCCCAAATTGGACAATGTAAAACAATTAAAAATGAAAGAACCTTAGTGAGCGCTCACATACCCCACGTCCCCACATTGTCATTGGAGAAATAAAATAAGTGTAAGAAAAAAATTGTATCAGAAAAAAATTGAATCATAATTTCCTGTCAATATGCACATCTACATAGTATGTTCTTATTATCTACACAGTTTCATGAAATTCTGTTGTGTGGTTTCAGAGGAGTTGCGATGACAAACTGTTGCAGAAGTACATTGAAGCAAATAAGTTCAAAGGGCATAACTCCTAGAAAAAAATTGAATCGTAATTTCCTGTCGATATGCACATCTACGTAGTATGTCCTTATTATCTGAAAAGGTTTTATGAAATTCTGTTGTGTGGTTTGAGAGGAGTTGCGATGACAAAAGTTGCAGTAGTATATTGGGCAAATAAGTTCAAAGGCGTAACTCCTGGAAAAAAATTGAATCGTAATTTCCTGTCAATATGAACATCTACATAGTATATGTCCTTATTATCTGAAAAGGTTTCATGAAATTCTGTTGTGTGGTTTGAGAGGAGTTGCGATGACAAACTGTTGCAGTAGTACATTAATGTAAATAAGTTCAAAGGCGTAACTCCTAGAAAAGAATTGAATCGTAATTTCCTGTCGATATGCACATCTACGTAGTATGTCCTTATTATCTGAAAAGGTTTCATGAAATTCTGTTGTGTGGTTTGAGAGGAGTTGCGATGACAAAAGGTTGCAGTAGTATATTGGGCAAATAAGTTCAAAGGCATAACTCCTGGAAAAAAATTGAATCGTAATTTCCTGTCGATATGCACATCTACGTAGTATGTCCTTATTATCTGAAAAGGTTTCATGAAATTTTGTTGTGTGGTTTGAGAGGAGTTGCGATGACAAACTGTTGCAGTAGTACATTAAAGTAAATAAGTTCAAAGGGCATAACTCCTAGAAAAGAATTGAATCGTAATTTCCTGTCGATATGCACAACTACATAGTATGTCCTTATTATCTAAAAGGTTTCGTGAAATTCTGTTGTGTGGTTTGAGAGGAGTTGCGATGACAAGAAACAGGACTGACGGACGGACTGACGGACGGACGGGTCAAAACATTATACCCTCCGCAACTCGCTATGTGGGGTATAAAACTAAAGGCCTGATTAAGGATTTGTATAAGTGAGACTATACAAATCCTTGGCCTGATTTATGTACAAAACAATAAACAAAAAACAACCACCACTGAATTACAAGTTTGACTTGTGTGTTTTTCTGAAAATGAAACTTACCTGATTAACACAGTAGTTTTCAAAGGCAAGAATCAGTGAAGAGGAATCCAGGAACAAATTACCAATGCTAACAGTTCTCAAGTTCTGAAAACATAAAAACAATAACAGTTTTCAAATTCTGAAAACATAAAAACACTAACAGTTTTCAAATTCTGAAAACATGCAAATACTAAAAATTCTTAAATTCTAAAAACATCATAATACTAAGTTTTCAAATTGAGAAAACATAAAAATGTTAACAGTTCTCAAATTCATAAGAAAGTCTTTCTATTTCAATTAAAATCCAAAAATTTTTTTTATTTATCTATAATTATATATGTAACCCAAAAACCAACTTCAAATACCCTAAACATTTTTAAAATGCTGTATCCCTGACAACAAGTTTTTTGAATTTTTTTATTAAAATAAGAAGATGTGGTCTGATTACCAATGAGACAATTCTCTCACAAGCAAAAAACCCATAACTGTAAAATTGCTTCTTTGCTTGTCCATCACTTTAAATCATATGGTTACATTTAAAGGTTGATTTTTCGTAATCTTGTGTTTCTGAAGTTTTCACAATATTTCTGTCCACTCAGAGGTATTAGCATTTAGTTTGAATTAAACAATTTGTTTCTAAAATTCATTGTTTTTTAACCCAAAATGCAAACAAACAAAACATAACAAAATTTACCTCATCCCCCTTTTTAACAGCTATATCAACTGCGCCCTGAAGTTTTTTGACAAACTGTGTGTTGACATGGATCAGTTCTTCCAGGTTCAGAAAGATACCTTCCAAATGTTCTAACGACAGCAACCCAGCTGACTTCATTGGCTTAAAGAAATGCTGTAAAGAAAAGTACATAATTGATGATGGATGTTTTGATGTCCAGCAGAAGATATATCAGGTATCATAGGCCAATAACATGTCATATTAATATAAGCTTTTTTGTAATACAGTAGGCTTATGATGATTTTTAACATGAAAGTTCACTAGTAAGGCATCACATGTCAACCAACTTGGACATAATTCAGACCTTAAGCTGACCAAACTTCATTTTTATCCAAATGTGCTTTGAGTAGAAATTCAACTTGAAAACGGTATCAAGTTTTTTTCTGTTCTTTTGAGAATTATTAAACTATTACACTATCCTTAAATGAAAAACAATTGAAGGAAATAATAAGATTTTGAGACCTAAAAAACTTGTTGAAGATATTCTTCAACCTTGCTTCATTGGCTAATGGAGGGAAAAATCTTTTGTCATACATTCACTGGTGTTAATATGTCCTTTGATTGAGTTAAGCTATTTCAGTTGATATTTTATAGTGTGTCTTTCTATGTTGTGATGTTACACTATTGTTTCAGAAAAAGGGTGAAGATTTGGTACCATTAAAATGTTTAAACCCGCTGCATTTGTTTGCACCTGTCCTAAGTCAGGAATCTGATGTTCAGTAGTTGTCGTTTGTTGATGTGGTTCATAAGTGTTTCTCGTTTTTATTTAGATTAGACCATTGGTTTTCCCGTTTGAATGGTTTTACACTAGTAAATTTTGGGGCCCTTTATAGCTTACTGTTGGGTGTGAGCCAAGGCTCCGTGCTGAAAACCGTACTTTGACCTATAATGGTTTAAATTTTGATTTGGATGGAGAGTTGTCTCTTTGGCACTCATACCACATCTTCTTATATCTATGACATGTGGATAAAACAATACTGTGGATTCCTTTAATTTCGTGGGTTTGTGGGTACTAATTTTCGTGGATAAAGGAAAATTTGTATGTTCGTGGATATTTAATTTTGTGGTTTTGCCGAGGTCTGCATACAAGCCTATAGAAAATTTGTCATTCGTTGAACATTTAATTTTGTAGTTTACTTGTACCCACGAAATCCACGAAAATTGGTATCCAACGAATAATAATGAATCTACAGTATTTCAAAATTACATAAAGGGGAAGGTATGATTTGCCCAGAAATCACTTTTATTCAAATATTTAACATCTAAAAGTAAATACCTCTTTCAGAATTGCCAGATCTCTACCATAGCTTTCTTCTGTGTCTTTAATTTCTTGTATAATTTCTTTCCTCTCAATACTTTTCTTCTCACATTTGGAACAAATCTTTGTCCTGTTGTTATTTTCATAGTTACCACATTCTTTGCAACCAGTGTTCACCTGAAATGAAGATGAACAAAAAACTTTATACCCTATTCTTTGAAACCATTAGATTCCTAAACTAATAAGAAAACAAGTGAAGAAATTAAACTAATAAATCTGAAGATTAAAAATATATCAACATGCAGACTTCAACCTTTATACATGAGTCTATTCAATTTAACTCTCTATTGCCCCCACTACAAACCTTCGCAAAGTTTATAAAAAATACAATTGAAAATTCATTATTAGATAAATTATTTACCAAAACATATCTATTTGGGCACTCATTCTCACAATCAGATGGAATGAGTGTCTATTGTCTGAAACTGACCACTGCTAGAGCTCAGTAAAAAAATCAGTTCTGCCTTAATACCTTGGCAACATATGCAAAATGTGCAATTGTATGTTTTAACAAATCAGATATGAATTTTCAATGCTGTTTTTAAATTCAGAGTACTGGAAAAGGTTAAAACTCTATAAGAGTGAAATAAGTTAATTTGATCCCAAAGGTATCATTAAAACCTTACATTGCTTAAAAATAATGTAATATTCAATTTTTTCTATCAAGAGGTCCATAAAAAAGTCGGGAAAGCTTATATTTACTTGCTAGAGGAGATTAATAAATAAGTAAGATGCTTAGGGTCAATTACTATAATATTATTATTGGAAAAGCTAATGATTTAAGATAGATATAACAATATATGTGCAATCTTGATATTTATTAGTTTTAGTGAGTGGAGGATTACATGCACTAGAAAAGCCTTATTACTGTCTTATTAAAGTTTAATCTGCCTTTTAATCTTAAAATAATGTGTCTTTTATTCTTAAGTTAAATCTGTCTTTTATTCTTAAGTTAAATGTTTTTTTTATTCTGAAGTTAAATCTGTCTTTTATTATTAAGTTAAATGTTTCTTTTATTCTGAAGTTAAATCTGTCTTTTATTCTTAAGTACATGATTTTTTTAATCTTAAGTTACAAGATTTTTGTACTCTTAAGTTATCTGATTTTTTATTTTTAAGTTACATGAATTTTTATTCTTAAGTTGCATGATTTTTTATACTCAATTGGTTACATGATTTTTTATTCTCAAGTGAAATCTGTCTTTTATTCTTAAGTTAAATCAGTTTGAAATTAAATTATATAAATACACATCAATTTTTTTATTGTAACAATTACAAGACAGGTACATTATAAACCCACTCATATTCACCTTCAAAATAATTTTGTATGAAAAGCCTTTTTTTTTTTTTCTGGCATAAAATGGTATACCCCAATTTGTATATATTTTCAAATTGAAAAGGGTCTTGTTTTCTTTTCTTTTTTTTTTTTTTTTTTTTTTTGGAGGGGTATTTTGAATTCAGAAATTATCTGAAGACAAGTTAAACATTAGACTAAATTTAGAAGTAAAATGACTCTTTTGAAAAAAATAACACCACAGAATTGTTCCTGTTTTACATTATAACAAGTCATAAATCTTTCATTATCTCATTTATCTGATGTATGAAAATAACCAAGAGCATTAGAACTCAACAGGATTTTTTTTTTTTGGGGCGGAACCCTTCAAAACTGTAGGCCTCTGACAAAAGAACATTACTTACCACATATTCTTGTTGATTGCATAGCACCATTTTGATTTTGTTTTTATGTCACTTCAACAGAATTTCTCCAATAAAGTAATTTTCAAAAAAATAATACACTTTTATACATCACTAAATTCTTATTGTCAACTAATCACAATTTCAAAGAAATCTTCCTTTTTGATTTGAGTCCTTCTCAAAATGCATTCTAATATTTGTCTTTCTATTTCAAAATAGAAATTAATTTGGCAAAGTTTTAAAATGTTCCAAAATAATCTCGCTCAGTTACTGCAGATATCAACTGTTTAACGTCTATTCTGTCTTGATCACAGCAAAGAAGATTGTTAAACAGTTGCAAAATTTATCAATAATTGCAAATTTGAGATTTTTTCGTAAAAACAATACATCCGATATGCATCTATGCAACATCACCAACTGATACAACTGGAGCAGCGACACTGATATATATATATATATATAACAGTTCAGTCAGAAATCAATTAGCACAATCAATTCATAAGGACTCGATGCAAAAATCAATACAGCTTAGAATTTTACATCGTGATGTGACGGCTAACATATTAAAGGCGATATTAAACCAATTTCTGCACTTCTTTTACTTTATTTTTCTATTTCATTTTCTTAATTTTAGAAAAAAAAAACCAATATATATAATTAGATATTTGACAACTACCTTAAAAAGAGATATTAAAGAAAATTCCCAGCATATTATATTATTATTCACTATATATATTCATTTCACAAAATGAATAATAAGAAACAAATATATCATATCCTGTAATTTTAAGTTAATATCTACTAATTGTTTAATTATCATAAATTGGATTTAAAACTAGATTGATATATTGGTTGGTGTTTAATGCTTATTATAGCACTGTCTTGCTATTTCGTGGCGGTCAGTTTTTATTGGTGGAGGAAGCCGTAGTGCCTGGAGAGAACCACCAACTTCTGTCGGAAAACTGACAATCGTAGTCAACTAAGATTGGAGTTAAACGCATCTACCACGTGTGGGATTTGAACTGACAACGTCAGTATTGACAGGATAGTGATACAGTTCAACTACTTAGACCACTGGGCCAATGAGTGAGCGCCCCAAATGCCTACACCGGGTTCCTGACATGAGACAGACACAGACATATGTGACAGGGTATAGATTTCTTAGAGATCTTGATCAGTCGAGTGTAACAAAAGGTACATAAAGAAAAACAAGAGGCTTCTACAAGCCTGAATTGCTCACCTGGAAAAAATATGGCAATTTGATTTCTATTTCAATCTTTTTCACAATCAAAAAGTGTTTTTTAGAAAGCAATTACTTTTTTAACAAACTGCTTTATAAGAGAAAATGTGGAACAAACAATAATAAAATTATGAGAGCCTAAATCTGCAAAGCCCTTCTAACTCCAATCCCTTCATTCAAATGGTCCCCACTAAGTAGTCCTCACAATATTAAAGTCCAATGCAATAATTATTTGGTCTCAATTTGCTTGTTTATCCATTTTTTCTGTCTACAGTTTCTCTCTATGCATAACTGTTTTTAAGATAGTATCCAAAATCATCAAAAGTTTATAATATTCATTACTAAAGGGCAATAACTTGGATATTGAGTCAGTGAATACTTTCAATTATTTAGAGGTTTTGTTGATCGTGTATGAGGGTATTGATGGTTTTTTTTTCATTTCTGTATTCTTCTTTTTAAGTCATTTTTCTCAAAATTCTCTATTCTGTATTTTTTGGCCCTATTTTTCTCTATTCTCTATTTTTTTGTCTTATCTTTCTCTACTCTTTATTTTTTTTGCCCTATTTTTCTAAATTCCTTTTTTGGTCCATATTTCTGTAGATTGGCCCATTATTCTGTAGTTTGTAAACCCCATCCATACCTTTTAGCATTGCTGATCACTTTTGCTCTTTACAGTTTCTATTTATCTATTATGAAACTTTTCAAAATAAGAAGCTAAATGCAAACATCTGTCAAAAATCATGTAAGGGCAATAACTCCTATTAGGAGTCAATAATTGGTTCCAATCAATTTAGCATTTTAAGATCTTGTCTTATTGATCATGTTTGCTGTCTACAATTTCAGTCTAGCATATCATTCAAATTAATATTGGAAAAACCCTAAATTTAAAAACAAATCATTGTTTAAGGGCAATAACTTAGTTTTCATATGGTTTTAGTCTTATTGTCATTTTGGTAAATCTTGTTTTGCTGATCATTTACTAGTATGCTTTTTACAGTTTCTGTCTATAATTTTTACAAGATATTAAACAATTAATGTATTTGACCCATATGTTCTATTTTTAGCCACAGTGGCCATGTTGATTGATCGATTAGCAGGGATAAAAAAAACATAACATTTCTTCTAGATACCCTATTGCCATTCAGCAAAATTCTGGTTGAAATTGGTCCTGTTTCAGACGAGAAGATTTTACAAAGTTCATGATGACAGGCAACTGATGATGACAGACACCAATTGATGGCAAGAGGTATAATGGCCCACATGGTCAGGCAATCTGATAAATATCCATATAGGACAAGCACTTATTTAATTACATAATAATCTTATCTAAATAATCTAAAGGAAAAACACTTTCTCAAATATGCCTTCATATATTATCAATTTTTTTTAAAAGTTGTCCTAGCATTACACTTGTTTTAATTAAACAAGCAGATATAGACCTGCTTACGACTCAAGTTCAACGTGATAGTGAAACACATGTTAGAAAGAATCCTGTAATTAATTTCCCCTGTCAATCTTCAAGGAGATCTGATCAATGTTCAACATCCTTGTCAAAACATTCAATTACGTCTTAGAACAAGGATTACAGCTGGCTATTAGTTATATCATTGTTGATTTTTTTTCAGTGGGGAATTTGAAATGGAAAGCTTTTTAAGGTTACGTAACAACATCAGGGGAAAAGTTTAAATTAGATCTCGGTAATTATATTTCTGATTGGTATGTTCTCTGCTTTTATATATATATATATATATATATATAGATTCTACCACTGCTTCAGGTGTGATACCATATTTCTCCACTCGAAACAGTTAAATATTAAAATTTAAAACGTGAATGGAGGAATATGGTTTTGCATGAGATTTGGTCGTTGGTGGTAGATCAGTTTCTCTAATGATTTTAGACGATATACAGACAAAGTTAATCTTTCTTTTCCATGATCTGCAAAAATATGTGTTCTTTGTATGTGATAAAGTTTTATGAAAACTGCTCAAAGCATTTTTGAGTTATTGTCCGAAAACTGGAAAATCCCCCCTTTTTATGAATAAAATCCCATAACTCAGAAACGTAAAATCTAAAATTTATAAAAATAGAAAGGAGCTTACATCAATATATATCAACAAATTTCACCAAAGTTTCATGAAAATTGGTTCAAGGGTTTTGAGTTACTGTCTGACATGTTGACGACCAATGGACAGATGGACGGACAAACAGACAGATGGATGGACCAAAGTTTCATGAAAATTGGTTCAAGGGTTTTTGAGTTATTGTCTGACATGTTGACGACCGATGACCGACAGATGGACAAACAGACGGACTGATGGACAGACAGAGGGACGGACAACGGTTTACCATAATATGTCCCGCAAAAGGGTGTATAAAAATTGATGACAAACTCTTTCACCACTGACTGGCTGACTCACAGGTTAACAAAGTTAAATCCATAGTGCAGATTTATGATTGATAGTATCAAAAGTTGCATAAAAAAACGATAATTTTATAACTGATATTTATGTTACATCTTGTTAAAGGGAAGACAAAATCACGAAAATAATTTTAAAACATTGTAAAAAGAGCAACTATAGTAACAATGGACTGGTTTACAACTTATGGATACATGCTCGACAATAAATTTTCCAATAAATGAGAAATTTATAACAAAATTATGAATTTTGCTTACAATATGACAAAGTTTACACATTGGTTAACCAAAAGAACTGTCAAATCAAGGAAATTCTATTTAAACAAATAATAAATGTACTGTTTTTGGTGCAAATTTCAAACACCTGTTATTGACATATAGATGTGCAAGTTATTTATAAAAGGAAAATAATTAATGAACAAAGACATATAAAAAAGGTACATTTAATTAATGAGTTTCAGATGCAACAAGACATACACCAACCCAACAACATATGGTAGGCTAGAAATAATAATAAAATACTCTGCTGAATGCAGCTTGATACGACAGCAGAGGTTGAACCCTGAAGAGTTGGGGCAAGTATGGACACTACATTCAAGCTTGTCACACAGCCCTGAATTTGGATTGTGATTAAATATTTAACACAGCATAGGTTTCTGACACAGAATGAATGTGGTCAAAGAACTGAAAAATTTGAAATTGGACTTTACCTATAATCATGATTATGGTCCAATATCCAAAATTTAAATACAGGTTAGATTTAGCCTATCCGTGTACAAGAAGAATTTAATTTATTTATTTATTAATGGACAATACAGTATGAGCTAAGTTTTTAAAGGGTTAGTTTCAACAACAAAAATATATATATAGCATCCTGAAAATTAATTTATACAGAATAACAAACAAACCCACCACAAAGTTCTTCAAAAAAATGAAGAAAAAAAAACAATTTCCAAAATATCATTCCTCACTAATACAATGTCTTTAAAAAAATCTATAAAATTTAATACCTGTAATTATTTTTCAAAATATCTAATAATGAACAGTTAACTTCTAATTATATTTATACATAATTTCTTCTCTAAAATTAGATTTGAACTGTATCTATTTTTAACTATGACTCTACTTACAATTTCAATTTATTGTGCAATACAGCTCTGAATTTGGATTTTGATTGAATATTTGACAAAGCAGTTTCTTACACAGAATGAATGTGGTCTAAGAACTTAAATAAACAGCTGCGCCATGAGCGCATGATACGCCCGTCGTCTTGTGTGTGAATTTTTATGCAATAATCATAAATAGTTTCTGACATGCGAAAACCCCCCTTTTTTTTTACAAAAAACTCAATATCTCTAAAATGAAATTTTGAATCAAAACCAAAAAGTATACAGATCTTTAGATTAATATAGCTAAGAAGTGTGTAAAATTTTAAGCAATAATCATAAATCGTTTTTGAGATACGGTGCGACATGTGAAAACCCCTTTTTAAAAAAAATCAATATCTCAAAATAAAATTTTGAATCAAAACCAAAAGTATACAGATCTTTAGATTAATATAACTAAGATGTGTGTAAAATTTTAAGCAATAATCATAAATCGTTTTTGAGATACGGTAGCGACATATGAAAAACCCTCCCCTTTTTACAAAATACTCAATAACTCAAAAATAAAATTTTGAATCATCACCAAAAAGTATACATATCTTAAGATTAATATAACTAAGAAGTGTGTAAAGTTTTAAGCAATAATCATAAACTGTTTTTGAGATACGGCGCGACATGTGAAAAACCCTCCCTTTTTAACAAAATACTCAATATCTCTAAAATAAAATTTTGAATCATCACCAAAAGTATACATATCTTAAGATTAATATAACTAAGAAGTGTGTAAAGTTTTAAGCAATAATCATAAACTGTTTTTGAGATACAGCACGACATGTGAAAAAACCACACACCTGTTTTAGTTACTAAGTCCCGTAACTCAAAAGTTTTAATCTTATTTTCACCAAAAGTATACAGATCGTTTGACTATCATAAGAAACAACAATGTTTAGTTTCATGAAATTTGGATAAGTTGTTCTCGAGTTACGGTGCGACATGTTTGCGCGGACAGACGGACAGACGACATTTGTATACCATAATACGTCCCGTCAAAATTTTGACGGGCGTATAAAAATTGAAATTGTACATTTACCTTTTATGGTCCAATATCCAAAATCTAAATACATGGTTAGAATCAGCATATCAAAGAACCCCAAGAATTCAATTTCTGATGAAATCAAACAAAGTTTAATTTTGGATCCTTTGGACCTAAGTAATGTGGACCAATTTGAAAACAGGCCCCACAATAAAAATTCTAAATACACAATTAGATCCTGCATATCAAAGAACCTCAATATTAAATTTTGAACCCTTTGGACCTCAATGTGGACCAAAACGGGGCCAAAAATCCAAAATCTAAATGCACAGATAGATTCAGCATATTAAATAACCACAAGAATTCAAGACTTTGAATTAAACAACATTCAAATTGGTCAAGAAATAAGCAATTTATACAAATTGCAGGCGAAACATGAAGACCATAATAAATAAAATTGCAGACCATTTGAAGTGTTGTTGTCAATTTTGATTATTATTTAAGTGTTGCATTCATTTACATTATTTGACAACCCGGCATACCAAGGTATCCACTTCATGGACTCTACCAAAAGGATTCACACAGGCGTTGGTTCACCAGACAGAGTTTAAATTTTAGAAAAGTATTGTTTTTGGCCCCTTTTTCCTAAACAGTTAGGGCCATAACCCCCAAAATCAATCCCAACCTTCCTATTTTGGTATGGAACCTTGTAGTACAATTTCATAGAGATCCATACAATATTCTCAAGTTAATCTCTGGAAACCAAATGTCTTCAGAAGACAACAATAATGGCGACGAAGACAATGCTGACAACATCATAACATTATAAGACCACAAAAATAATTATAGTGATTAGTTGTCTCCCTGCAGCAAAAACTTTAAGCTTTCTTAAACATTTCTTATTCTCTCAATACAATGCTCTGACAAAACTATCTGCAGTGTTTAATAAATGATTTCTACAGACAAACAAATTTGTTGAGTCAAATAAACAAGAGGCAACTCACTAAGAGCCTGAATCGCTCACCTGGTAAAGATATGCCATTTTGATATAATTTTTACCTTTATTTCAATCAGTTGTGTTTTATTTATAGATCTTGTAATGCTGATAATTTTTGCAGTGCAGTTTGTACCTATCTATTATAGTTTTTTGAGAACATTCAAAATTACAAAAGTTAGTCAAAAATTATCTTTTAAGGGCAATAACTCCTTAAGGAGTTTTTCAATGGCATCTAAGGTCATATTGGCTATTTTGTATGTCCTGTATTGCTAATCATTTTTGCTGCTTACAGTTGTTATCTATATTTTATAGTTCTTGATATAATTGGAAAATTATTTTAACACAAAAGTTGGTCACAATTCGTCTTTAAAGGATCATTACTCCTTAAGGAGTTAAGTAGTTATCCAATGGTTTGAAAATTTGAACCCACAGTAAGTATTTCATTTGCAATTTAAATTTAAAGCAAAATTGATCAAACTTGTTTTTCAACCCTTGCCGATCCCTGTACTATTAGTTTCACGATATTTATATTCCATAAAATAAATAGAAGCATGCATGTACAAGATCAAACTAAATCTAGCAAATAAGTCTTCTCTCAATCTCTTTAAAGTCCAAAAAAAACCAAATTATGTGACAAATCTGTCTGCATCGTTTTGAATAAATGTTCTCTGCACACGAACAATTGTTTTGTAACAATGCAAGAATTATATAATGTGTTCAATTTTCACATGACTGTTCTGCAATCTCTGACACAAAGCATTATGACATTTCACAAAATTGTTGATTATCAAAACCCCCGTCTTATAAATTATTTTTTTTCACATGACTGTTCTGCAATCTCTGACACAAAGCGTTATGACACTTCACAAAATGTTGATTATAAAATCCCCTGTCTTATAAATTAATTATTTTTCGTAAGTTTAATGTAAGCTCTGTAGATTGAACCATTCAATGACATTCCAATGTGGCCTAACTAATTTATCAAAAGTTAATTAATTCTTAGCGTACTTTAATAAGACAAAAACTCTTATGACATGTTTGGCAAATTCACATGTTATATGTTTTAAAGTAAAACTGAATGACGAGAGCTGAAATGAGTGCCACTCTTTAACGAAACCTTAGCTTAACTTAAATTGCCTTTAAATGTCAAAATACATATAAAGTGATAAAAGGATTGAATGAAATATTCTTAAATTTGTATATTGTTAAATTTTGAGTGAAAACGAATGCAACTTGTTTCAATCTACATCACTCCAATGGATGCATGCATGGATAGTAATAAACAAATTGTTAGAATAAGGATATAAAATTGATAGTCAATACAAGTACACATTGTTACTGTCTATCTAAAAGTCATTTAATAGTGGGTACCAAAGTAAAGTCAATACCAAACGATAAAATATCAAATGATTTGAGTCCTCCCAGTTATAAACAACAGCTTCTTCCTAACACTTTTAGTAGCTAGTGCT
Organism: Mytilus coruscus; assembly: GCA_017311375.1. Lineage (NCBI taxonomy): Eukaryota > Metazoa > Mollusca > Bivalvia > Mytilida > Mytilidae > Mytilus > Mytilus coruscus. The sequence goes on from CM029608.1 coordinate 3,270,823, forward strand.
TCTGAATTGACATGATTTAAATTATACATTTTGTCTTTCATAAAATTATAAACAAAAGTTGAAAAATCCCTGACCCTTTCGTTTTTTTTGCTCTCAACATCTTATAATTTTGGCTTTTCAAAATATGACCTCCAGTGTACCTAATGAAGGATATTGCATCAATCAAAGAACATGTGTGCACAGAAATAGTTTCATAAGATTTTGTTCTTTTTTTTTGGCAACTCTTCTTTAATTAAAGGGAGATAACTCTCCGACTTACTGCACTCATCAGTGATTACCCTTACCAACCACATATGAGGGTGTAGATGTGGTTTACAGAATAGAGAATAATGGACAAAAAGTGTAGGAAAAGGCCAAAAAATATAAAGTATAGAGAAAACTGGGGGATGAAATAAAGAATAGAGAATAATGGGGGGTTAAGATATAAAGAATAGAGAAAGTGACTAAACAAATTAAAGAATACAGAAATGCAGGACCCCCCATCAAGAGTCACCTTCACATATGATATTTCAATACCAATCCATCAATCAAAGCTGTTCCCTGAAATCTCACCATGAATTTTTTGCCGAAGATTCTGTCAAAGTCTCCGTCCATTAAAACACTAACATGATCTCATAAAAGATACAATGACCTAGAGTTCTTGACACGTGTCTGCTTGTCGGATGACAAAATTGTCGTCTGATGTCATTTCTTCCACTATTTAACTTCAAATATAATTAAGAGCAACGAACTTGCAAAAACGGATAACTGTTTAACTATCATTAGGCCTCATCTCCAATGTCTTAACTTTACGAGTTTAATGTTGTTAAATAACACGATTTTTCATCAAAGTAAAGTAATTGCTACATATTCAACAATTTATTAGACATTTTTATACATTATATATATCATGCCAACTGTGCTAAATCGCCTATTAACATATACAACCCATCACATTTTAGTTTTCATTTGTGTAGTTTTTTTTTATACACTGCCTGTTTGCCAATCATAATCACAATTTAATATATTAGATCATTATTCTCATATATTGTCCTGAAAATGCATGAAATATTTGCCACTGGACATTAAGAGACCAACAATCAATCAATCATATTTTTCCATCATTAAATGCAGGATACATGTGCATGATGTAAATTGAAAAAAAAAAGAAAAATGAATGAACTCTTTTATAAAAATAAGATCTAAAGGTCATTAAACCAAATTATAAAATAGACAGAGCTGTGTGTGTGTTTTAGATATCACACTTTTTAGTGGGAAAAAGTTGTCTTTGGGTTTTTCAAATGAAAATTTTATATAAGGAAATTGTGTATTTTAAATATTACTTTTAGTGGGAAATGAATGTGTCTTGGTTTTTCAAATAAAAATGTTATATAAAAAATGAAAAATTTGACTGTCAATAAAAATGTAATAAGCATAACAAGAAAAATATTTTGTCAAAAGTGTAAATTAAAAAATATATTGAAAAATATAAGGGTAGCTCATGGTCAAAAAGTTTATAAACATTGATAAGGAAAAGCTAGAGGAGTCACAAAATATAAAGAAAACTTAAAAATGTGAGCAGCAAATATGTCCTTTTGTTATTGTTTGTTTTTTGGGTTGCTTTCTCAATAACGTTTAGAATACGTCACCTTATATTACAATACATTTCTCATGGGTTTCCAAATTTTCTAATAATTCTGGGATTTCCCCGCCTTACTCTTAAATCCTTGCTTTAAATACATTGAATCCCTCAAAAGTGTTAAAATGGAATTGGAGCACTTATATGAAGGTCTAGAAGGAGCCTACAGAATAGAGAATAAAAGGAAAAAGTGCAGAATAAAGGGCAGAAAAATTGAAGATAAAAGAAAAATAGGCAATTGGTCACCTGTTTTTTTTAAACACTTTTGATGAAATTAAATTAGATTATAAAATGCAAGAAAATTTGGCATTATTAAAACAACTTTTGCTCAAACAGATATTTCAATTGCAAACTTATAAGAGACGGACTGTAAACACTAAACAGATATTTCAATTGCAAACTCATAAGAGACGGACTGTAAACACTAAACAGATATTTCAATTGCAAACTCATAAGAGACGGACTGTAAACACTAAGTTCAACTGTTTATTAAGGGAAATTAAGTCAAGGAAACTGACAATTGTACAGACTTTCATCAATTTCATTTAGAATGCAAATTAGCAAGTTTATGAAATTGACAATTTAAAAAAAACTACTACAATATCAACTTGGAAAATAGGACAAAGGCAGTTTAGTGGGTGATATTCAAATTAGCAAGTCCATGAAATTGGCAATTTGAAAAGTAAACTGAAATTGTTATCAAGGAAAGTCAAAAACAATAAATGTATTTATTAACTATCAATAGCACATGGATTTGTTGTTATATAGTGAACATGTGTTCATGTTTACTATAATATTTAAATTATTTTAGCATAACAATAAGTCACCTTAGCATAGTTAAGAGTTTAAAAAGTTTCTTTGTATGATAGCATTAGGACTGCATGTGGTCATTAAAAGTTTACATTGAAAATACATTTTCATATTTTGACCATTTGAAGCTCAGTCTTAGTGCAGTAAAGTTTTCCAACCCACCCACCCACCGACGTGAATGTTTTAAATATTACACTTTTTAGTGGGAAAAATTCATTTTTAATTATTCTAACGCATTACGTTTTTTCTGCATATCTTAAAAGGACATTATATAGATATTGTTTTATAGATAGATAATGAACAAATTCTTAGTCTAATTCTTTATAAATATGTTTGTAATACATGTAATTGATCCAGCGGCTTGGAGTGTGTTTGTAATACATGTAATTGATCCAGCGGCTTCAGAGTGTGTTTGTAATACATGTAATTGATCCAGCGGCTTCGGAGTGTGTTTGTAATACATGATCCAGCGGCTTCGGAGTGTGTTTGTAATACATGTAATTGATCCAGCGGCTTCTGAGTGTGTTTGTAAGACATGTATGATCCAGTGGCTTCAGAGTGTGTTTGTAAGACATGATCCAGTGGCTTCAGAGTGTTTGTAAACATGATCCAGCGGCTTCGGAGTGTGTTTGTAAGACATGTATGATCCAGTGGCTTCAGAGTGTGTTTGTAAGACATGTATGATCCAGCGGCTTCGGAGTGTGTTTGTAAGACATGTATGATCCAGCGGCTTCGGAGTGTGTTTGTAAGACATGATCCAGTGGCTTCAGAGTGTTTGTAAGACATGTATGATCCAGTGGCTTCAGAGTGTGTTTGTAAGAGATGTATGATCCAGTGGCTTCGGAGTGTGTTTGTAAGACATGATCCAGTGGCTTCAGAGTGTGTTTGTAAGACATGATCCAGCGGCTTCTGAGTGTGTTTGTAATACATGTAATTGATCCAGCGGCTTCGGAGTGTGTTTGTAAGACATGTATGATCCAGTGGCTTCAGAGTGTGTTTGTAAGACATGTATGATCCAGCGGCTTCGGAGTGTGTTTGTAAACATGATCCAGTGGCTTCAGAAACATGTGTGTTTGTAAGACATGTATGATCCAGTGGCTTCAGAGTGTGTTTGTAAGACATGATCCAGTGGCTTCAGAGTGTGTTTGTAAGACATGATCCAGTGGCTTGAGTGTGTTTGTAAACATGATCCAGTGGCTTCAGAGTGTGTTTGTAAGAGATGTATGATCCAGTGGCTTCGGAGTGTGTTTGTAAGACATGATCCAGTGGCTTCAGAGTGTGTTTGTAAGACATGATCCAGTGGCTTCGGAGTGTGTTTGTAAGACATGATCCAGTGGCTTCAGAAACATGATCCAGTGGCTTCAGAGTGTGTTTGTAAGACATGATCCAGTGGCTTGTGTTTGTAAACATGATCCAGTGGCTTCAGAGTGTGTAAGACATGATCCAGTGGCTTCAGAGTGTGTTTGTAAGACATGATCCAGTGGCTTCAGAGTGTGTTTGTAAGACATGATCCAGTGGCTTCAGAGTGTGTTTGTAAGACATGATCCAGTGGCTTCAGAGTGTGTTTGTAAGACATGATCCAGTGGCTTCATGATCCAGTGGCTTCGGAGTGTGTTTGTAAGACATGTATGATCCAGTGGCTTCAGAGTGTGTTTGTAAGACATGATCCAGTGGCTTCAGAGTGTGTTTGTAAGACATGATCCAGTGGCTTCAGAGTGTGTTTGTAAGACATGATCCAGTGGCTTCAGAGTGTGTTTGTAAACATGATCCAGTGGCTTCAGTGTGTTTGTAAGACATGTATGATCCAGTGGCTTCAGAGTGTGTTTGTAAGACATGATCCAGTGGCTTCAGAGTGTGTTTGTAAGACATGATCCAGTGGCTTTGTGTTTGTAAACATGATCCAGTGGCTTCAGAGTGTGTTTGTAAGACATGATCCAGTGGCTTCAGAGTGTGTTTGTAAACATGATCCAGTGTTTTCAGTGTGTTTGTAAGACATGATCCAGTGGCTTCAGAGTGTGTTTGTAAGACATGATCCAGTGGCTTCAGAGTGTGTTTGTAAGACATGATCCAGTGGCTTCGGAGTGTGTTTGTAAGACATGATCCAGTGGCTTCAGAGTGTGTTTGTAAAGTGATTTGAAGACTAAATTGATTTTGTTCGATCAAAATAAAACTTTCTGCACTTGTCTAGGCGAGCTGTTTCCCATAGATATGTTTTTTAGTTTTTGTTCAAAAATACTTTATTTCCATTTGAGGCCATGAATAAGAAAAAAAGGGACATTTGTATAGAGTGAAACTGAAATGAGCAAGTATATGAAATTAACAGTTTGAAAAATATCTGAAATGTTAACAAGGAAAGACCATTTATACAGCATATTATTATTCATTAAACAGGAAGTTGATGAGTCATAAAAGTAAAAATGCATCCCGCGTAGTATAACAATTTTGCTCTCATAAAGCCTGATGCCAAATTTCCCTGAGAAAAATGGGACGGACAGACAGGGGTAAAATAAAAGTTGAGGTATAATAAATATCAAAATAAATATATTTATAAATATTGGCAAGCTTCATGTTTCATGATGAAAACATTTTAAGGATATTTGTTGATCTTGTTTTTAATATTTTGTTAGATATTTGGTTCATAATGTTCTGCTTTTAAAGCTCTGTTTATATTTATATACTATCAATTTATAGCAGTCTTTTAAAAAGCTTGTTATTTTGAATCAGAGGTTCGAACATCCTTAATTGTCTCGTGAGGAGAGTTTCAGTGCAATCACACTCAATACAGTTGTAGAATCTATTTTTTACCATCTGGCTAGGAGCATTGTACTTTTTAAAAAACTTAATATATAACTATGACATGACTCATTAAATATCTAGTTAACTTTTGGGTCCTATTTCAACTCTTAATTAAAAATATAAAAGGCCATCTTAAATTGAAAGTACAAATTTGAGTCCAAAATCAGGTCAAAAAATGTACTTTCCCTATGATAATAATTGAATTTCATGTGAAATTGAATTTAATGTGGTAATAAAAACAAAAAAGGAAACTGGGAGATAAAAATGTCAATAAGATGGCTAAGAAAACATTAAAAACATTTTTTTCAATAGCACTATAGTATTTTCTGCAATATTTTCACACTAAACTTTACTCAATGTAAAACTTTTTTCTTCTTTTTTCTCATTTTTTTTGGGTAGAATTTCATAATTAATTATAGGATTTTCTTCCATTAAAAAATAACAATAAACCAGAATTAAGTGGAAAAATCTAATTCCCAGGAGTAAAAAAAGTACAAGTGGTAACTCTTATTGAAAACAGATTAGTTATATATATCAATTTCTATAATCAAAAGAAACCTAACAAATTGATGCCACACGTGTTTAACCTTAGTAAAGATTTTGACCTTGTAATCCTCTCAGTCCTTTGGCATGAAAGATTACAAAATAAAGAAACTGTGAACAAATGGATAAACAAAACTGTTAAAAGTATTTATTTGTACTGTTGTTTTCCTCGCCTAGTACGTACTTTTAAAGAGAGGCGAAAGATACCAAAGGGATATACAAACTCATAAGTCGAAAATAAACTCACAACACCATAGCAAAAAGAAAAGAAGACCAAAAGACAAACAACAGTATACAAAACACAACATAGAAAACTAAAGACTGAGCAACCCCCTCAAACCCCACAAAAACCAGGGGTGATCTCAGGTGCTCTGGAAGGGTAGCTTTATAACAATAAATATTTTGATTTCTTTATTTGCAGAATATTTCCTTATAAAAATAAGGAGTAGTGGTATGATTGCCAATGTGACAACTATCCACCAAAGTTCAAATGAAGTGAATGTAAGACATTATAGGCAACCCTATGGCCTTTAACAATGAGAAAAACCCAAACAGTATAGTCCGCTATAAAAGGCCCCTGACATGAAACATATGAAACAATTCAATTCAGAAAACAAACGGTCTGATTTATAAAAAAGCAATTTACTGAAAAACAAATATGACAGACATGAACTGACTGCAACCACTAACTACAGGCTCCTGACTTGGGACAGGCACATAAAGAATGTGGCAGGGTTAAACATGTTTGTAGGTGCCAACACTCCCCTAACCTGGGACAGTGGTGTTACAGTACAACATAAGAATTCTTTGTTGTCATTTATATTACATCAGCAGGCAACTCAAATATTTAGGGGGCTCCAACATGCTCAAATTTGATGTCTCATTTAAAATAAACTGTAACTTGTGACCTTTAACAATGTTCAAAACCAATTATCTTAAATATGCCTAAAAGTGACCTGGTGACCAAAGGCAATTTTAAACAAGACCATTAACCGTGACCTAATGGGGGTACCCTACTGGAGCCTCATGTAAGATCAAATCCTTCCCAAAAAAGAAATATGCAATTTGAAAATTATCTAAAGCGTTTCCTATTATAAACTCTATTATGTTGACCCCAGATTTATACCATATTAGAATTCTAACAATATTTCTCCCCTTTTAAAACAAAACATTTCTGATTATTTAAATAATTTATAATAATAGACTAAGTATAATTCATAAATCCTGGGAAGTTGAAGTTTCATCGATAATGACTCAGATCAACAGAATCCGTGCAAGTAACTGACATTTATTATTAAATTCAATACTTCCTTATTATTCTCTTTCATAACTTGTTTTTTTTTTCAAGAAGTGACAAGATAAGATACCAACTAAACCAATTAGTTTTCTAGGACAATCTTAAATTTGTCCTTGGCAAAGTATAACCAGAGGCTCCTAGGAGTCTTAATTAATTGCTCACCTGGTAAATAGTATGCAATTTTGATATTTATTTTCCATTTTCTTTTTAGATCAAACAAATTTTACAAACACAAAATAATTTATTTTCAAATATAAAAGTGCCTGCAAGTGAAATCAAAGCCAGTAATTTTTTTATTTCCTTAGTGACACATCTATTTAAAGTCATATGAAACTTCAAATTTAAGAAAAAATGTTGAATATTTCTCATATACAAATGTACCTAAATGGCTTAGAGTTTTACTATAAAACACTTGTACATGGACTTTCTTTTAAAATTGTACCCATTCTAAGCTGGATTTTACTTCTTTAAGTTGCTCTTACTTGACTGAGTACCAGGATGTCCTACCACAGAGTAGTTAACATGTCGAAAAAATATAAACTCTGGAGTCAAAAGTCGGTAATATGAAAATAGTCTATTGTGCAACGTGTTCACATGTCAAGATTATAAAGACTTCTGTTTTTCATCCTTTATAACATGTAATTTCCCTCACGTTCCATGTGCATCATGTCTCTTCAAGGTCAAAAAAATGGTTAGAGGTCAATTCTCAAAACATTAAGAACACTGGCACTTTTTTAACGTAAGTTCAACTGGTTTATACTAGAAATCTGGTACCCAGGATCCATTAGCTCAATAATAGCTAGTAGACCAGTAAAATCCAGATTTTATTAGTTTGAACCCATAATTGGTAAACAATTCATGTGCACATGACGGTTGTCACATGGAAAAGGACTTTATTTTTTATATCAAAAATGTGATGGCATGACAAATACAATACTTTTTAACCTCCGTGAAAGTCTTGGTCACATGGCATTGGACTTATAGAATCTAAAAATGATTTTATAATTAGTAAGAAGACTTTAAAACTAATGCCACCAGTATCGTGTTCTACCTGATATTACCTGACTTCCAAAGATTTATCAAATAAATCATTTTGCAATTAAATTTTCTCTTATTCAATATGCCTATATTTACTATGTGGTGGATAAAAATAGATTTGTTATTGTTTTGATGACAAAAAAGATTTATGGTTTTTATTATAAATGTGTACTTATTGTGCACTTTTGTTTTGATGACGAAAAAGACTTATGGTTTTCATTATAAATTTGTGCGCTTTAATTCTGACATTTCTGTACTAAATATTCTTCCTATATTTGACTACAGGCATCTAAGATTTGATTTTTGCAAACTGAATTTTTTAATCACATTAACACTGTAGTTATTTATTACTTTCAAATCATGAATTTCTCTAGGATTTAAAAAAAAAAGAAAGGATAATAGGAACCTGAATCACTCACTTGGATAGTTACGATTTAGCCCTAATAAAAAATATATGTTTTTCATTAGAACCAAAAAAAAATACTTATAATAATACTATTTTCTTTAAAAGATATTAGTATTGTTTAGTTTTCATTTCCTTTCACAAGTTCTTAAAAGTAGAGATCGAAGCGTTACTAATTTCCCATAGTGTTTCCATATAAGTTTTGATCTCTTTCTTGTAGCCTTTTCAAATTTTTTGCATTTGCATTTGTAATATACCTTCACAGAAACATCCCTGTCAAGTTTCATTTCAATTTGTTCATTGGTTCAGCCAAAGAATATCTTTAATTATTGGATCATTGGACCCCCTTTTTTGGCCCTTGAGGCCTAATTATGGATTCATTATTATTTTTGGGATACCAATTTTCGTGGATTTCGTGGGTAAAGGTGAATAACAATTTTAAATATTTGACGAAGTACAAATGTTCTCTAGGCTTATAGGCAGACTTGGTTAAAACTATCAAATCAAATTTCAGGAAAATACATTTTTTCCTCAATCAACAAAAAATTGGTACCCATGAAAATAAATAAACCCACAGTAATATAGATTTTTCAAAATGAAATTACTATGCAACACTTTATAAGTAAATTCTAAAGAAGAATCCTGCATGGTTTGTTTTCAATTTACTTAATAGATGTTCATGAAATGAAAAGCAAAATATTAATTTTCAAAAAGGGTTTCAATATGATCATTGAACTCTGTTGGTGGCCAATGCAAATTTTCGATTGGCTTTTAAGCACAAGTACTTGTTCAGGACATGAACAGGAACATATCTGGAAAGTTTATTTAAACTGATTAAAAGTAGCTGATTTTGAGAAGCATAGCCAATCAGAAATTAGAAAAGACCAAGGCATTAAGATTTGTTTACCAATTCTTAAATTCGTAACACAGTCGGTATTTGGGAAACTGATGAGACTGTCTTCTTGACCTTCTACTGAAAGGTGTGTCTTTTCACTTTCAATCAACCTAATCTGTTCTCTTGAATAAACTTGTGGTAAGATATTCTGGAACTCAGGAAAAAATTAACTACCATATTTTCCAATTTTCCAATGATTTTGTCATGTATAGAAAACAAAAAACAATAATTTTTTTTCCCAAAATTACACCAATTGTAAGATTGAGTTTACTGCTTTTAGTTGCTCTTAATTAACCAAGTACCAGAATGTCTTACCACATGGTACTGGTAACAGTGCTGTTGAAAAATTATATATGCTGGTGTCACGTCTGTAATTTGAAAATGGTCTATTTGAGAAAGGATTATTGTGAGACTGTCTCATTGACCGTCTGCTGAAGTAAGGCGTGTCTATTTAATTTCAATCAACCAAATTATAGGATTTCTTTCTCTTAATAAAATTTCTCATAGTTTTGAAAGACCTATTTAATTCAAAATTGGTGTATAGTGCAATCTGACACCAGTCATGTGACCTGAATAGCAAACGTCATGTGACCTTAATAATAAAACATTCATCAATCATGTCTTAGACATAACACACTCACATGATACTTCAGTCTCGACGTATATTAAAATTTTCTATGACTTCTTAATTATTTCCATACTGACCATAGAACATGATTGTTGTAATTAAAATTTCTATAAATAGTAATTTTCAAATTAATGTGGAAGTTGATTTTTAAAAGGCACTTCCCATTAAAAAAAACACATTTCCATACTGAATTTTATATTTAGTAACACTTATTAGAACTGACAGTCACTTTTCAAGGAAGTTTTATAATTACCAACCCAACTTCTATCTAAATAATTATGTCCTGAAACTAGCACTAATCCATGTATGTCATTGTGACTTATTTTTTGTGACATAATAAAATATATTATTGCAATTTGTGTATTTTTCTTTGATCTTTTTTTGTGATAATTTTTCACATCATGCTACTCGCTTTAGATAGAAAATTATTGTCAGAAACTAAGGGGAATGTGACGTTGTCATGTTAACATCAACAACATCATAGGCAAAATAGCGATAAACAGATTATCAATGGTCCTTCAAACTCGGAGGATGTTTCTCGACCACATCTCATCTCAGGTCTGTCATCCTTCGATGAGATTGTGGCTGAGAAGCACCCTCTCATTTGAAAACCATCAATAATCTATAAATACAGATAAACATAGCCTTAAAATTAAGAAATAATAAATTTTTATTAATTTTTGCATGAAATTCTATGGAGTGATAATACATAAAAAGGATTACTGGTACCACCAAAAATATAAACTGGTAACCTGGCTATAACAAACCCTTCATAACTGGTAACCTGTTTATGAGAAACCATTCATTAACTGGCAAGTCAGGCATTGTTTCTATACACAGATTTCAGAGTCAAAATCTAGGTCAATTACTAAACAATCCTAAACCGTCCCTATTACTTCTCTTTTTATTTTAAGATCTGTTGGGAAATTTGACAAACAAATAGTGTTTAAACTTACCTTTCGAGGACTTCTGGGACTTTTCGGACCACTTCTACATCCATTATCACTAAAGTCACTGTAAAGAAGGCCTCGTCCAAGTATTGACGTCTCTGTGCCCATGTCATTACCATCAGGGCATACAATACTGCTTCCTGTACTGAAGACAGTACTGGTAGGACTTGGAGGGTACTCAGGGCCAATAACTCCGCTATCACTACTAACATCACTCAGACGATGTTGTTTTTTACGTTCTTTTTCCCATTCTTGTTCCGAAATGATAGAACTCTAATAAACATGAGATAAGAATTGAGTTAATGTTTTTTTTATCTTTCAATGTTGAAAAAAATATTTCTTAACATAAAATCATTGACAACAAATTAGAATGAAAAACATACTGTAAAGGACATTCAAGGGTAACACTTAATATCCCTGTTGCCTACGGTTGGGGCATAATTAGCAAAAATAATCCCTAAAGTGTTTATTTCATCACAAGACAATTTCATTCAGGAACAAGAATATAGTAAAATGCAGAGGACACCACGCCTTACTCATACTTATTGGCACTTTTGTTTTGATGAAAAAAGACTTATGGTTTTCATTATAAATTTGTGCACTTTAATTCTGACATTTCTGTACTAAATATTCTTCCTATATTTGACTACAGGCATCTAAGATTTGATTTTGCAAACTGAATTTTTAATCACATTAACACTGTAGTTATTTATTACTTTCAAATCATGAATTTCTCTAGGATTTAAAAAAAAGAAAGGATAATAGGAACCTGAATCACTCACTTGGATAGTTCTGATTTAGCCCTAATAAAAATATATGTTTTCATTAGAACCAAAAAAATACTTATAATAATACTATTTTCTTTAAAAAATATTAGTATTGTTTAGTTTTCATTTCCTTTCACAAGTTCTTAAAATTAGAGATCGAAACGTTACTAATTTCCCATAGTGTTTCCATATAAGTTTTGATCTCTTTCTTGTAGCCTTTTCAAATTTTTGCATTTGCATTTGTAATATACCTTCACAGAAACATCCTGTCAAGTTTCATTTCAATTTGTTCATTGGTTCAGCCAAAGAATATCTTTAATAATTGGATCATTGGACCCCTTTTTGGCCCTTGAGGCCTAATTATGGATTCATTATTATTTTGGGATACCAATTTTCGTGGATTTCGTGGGTAAAGGTGAATAACAATTTTAAATATTTGACGAAGTACAAATGTTCTCTAGGCTTATAGGCAGACTTGGTTAAAACTATCAAACCAAATTTCAGGAAAATACATTTTTCCTCAATCAACAAATAATTGGTACCCATGAAAATAAATAAACCCACAGTAATATAGATTTTTCAAAATGAAATTACTATGCAACACTTTATAAGTAAATTCTAAAGAAGAATCCTGCATGGTTTGTTTTCAATTTACTTAATAGATGTTCATGAAATGAAAAGCAAAATGTTTATTTTCATAAAGGGTTTCAATATGATCATTGAACTCTGTTGGTGGCCAATGCCAATTTTCGAATGGCTTTTAAGCACAAGTACTTGTTCAGGACATGAACAGGAACATTATCTGGAAAGTTTATTTAAACTGATTAAAAGTAGCTGATTTTGAGAAGCATAGCCAATCAGAAATTAGAAAAGACCAAGGCATTAAGATTTGTTTACCAATTCTTAAATTCGTAACACAGTCAGTATTTGGGAAACTGATTATTGTGAGACTGTCTTCTTGACCTTCTACTGAAAGGTGTGTCTTTTCACTTTCAATCAACCTAATTTTATTCTCTTGAATAAAACTTGTGGTAAGACATTCTGGAACTCAGGAAAAAATTAACTACCATATTTTCCAATTTTCCAATGATTTTGTCGTGTACAGAAAACAAAAAACAATTATTTTTTTCCCAAAATTACACCAATTGTAAGATTGAGTTTACTGCTTTTAGTTGCTCTTAATTAACCAAGTACCAGAATGTCTTACCACATGGTACTGGTAACAGTGCTTTTGAAAAAATATATATGCTGGTGTCAAACGTCTGTAATATGAAAATGGTCTATTTGAGAAAGGATTATTGTGAGACTGTCTCAATGACCGTCTGCTGAAGTAAGGCACGTCTATTTAATTTCAATCAACCAAATTATAGGATTTCTTTCTCTTAATAAAATTTCTCATAGCTTCGAAAGACCTATTTAATTCAAAATTGGTGTCTTGTGCAATCTGACACCAGTCATGTGACCTGAATAGCAAACGTCATGTGACCTTAATAATAAACCATTCATCAATCATGTCTTAGACATAACACACTCACATGATACTTCAGTCTCGACGTATATTAAAATTTTCTATGACTTCTTAATTATTTCCATACTGACCATAGAACATGATTGTTGTAATTAAAATTTCTATAAATAGTAATTTTCAAATTAATGTGGAAGTTGATTTTTAAAGGCACTTCCCATTAAAAAACACATTCCATACTGAATTTTATATTTAGTAACACTTATTAGAACTGACAGTCACTTTTCAAGGAAGTTTTATAATTACCAACCCAACTTCTATCTAAATAATTATGTCCTGAAACTAGCACTAATCCATGTATGTCATTGTGACTTATTTTTGTGACATAATAAAATATATTATTGCAATTTGTGTATTTTCTTTGAACTTTTTGTGATAATTTTCACATCATGCTACTCGCTTAAAATAGAAAATTATTGTAGGAAACTAAGGGGAATGTGGCGTTGTCATGTTAACATCAACAACATCATAGGCAAAATAGCGATAAACAGATTATCAATGGTCCTTCAAACTCGGAGGATGTTTCTCGACCACATCTCATCTCAGGTCTGTCATCCTTCGATGAGATTGTGGCTGAGAAGCACCTCTCATTTGAAAACCATCAATAATCTATAAATACAGCTAAATATAGCCTTAAAATTAAGAAATAATAAATTTTTATTAATTTTTGCATGAAATTCTATGGAGTGATAATACATAAAAGGATTACTGGTACCACCAAAAATATAAACTGGTAACCTGCATGGCTATAACAAACCCTTCATAACTGGTAACCTGTTTATGAAAAACCATTCATTAACTGGCAAGTCAGGCATTGTTTCTATACACAGATTTCAGAGTCAAAATCTAGGTCAATTACAAAACAATCCTAAACCGTCCCTATTCTTTCTCTTTTATTTTAAGATCTGTTGGGAAATTTGACAAACAAATAGTGTTTAAACTTACCTTTCGAGGACTTCTTGGACTATGTGGACTTCTGGGACTTTTCGGACCACTTCTACATCCATTATCACTAAAGTCACTGTAAAGAAGGCCTCGTCCAAGTATTGACGTCTCTGTGCCCATGTCATTACCATCAGGGCATACAATACTGCTTCCTGTGCTGAAGACAGTGCTGGTAGGACTTGGAGGGTACTCAGGGCCAATAACTCCGCTATCACTACTAACATCACTCAAACGATGTTGTTTTTTACGTTCTTTTTCCCATTCTTGTTCCGAAATGATAGAACTCTAATAAACATGAGATAAAAACTGAGTTAATGGTTTTTTTTTCTTTCAATGTTGAAAAAAATATTTCTTAACATAAAATCATTGACAACAAATTAGAATGAAAAACATACTGTAAAGGACGTTCAAGGGTAACACTTAATATCCCTGTTGCCTACGGCAGGGGCATAATTAGCAAAAATAAATCCCTAAAGTGTTTATTTCATTACAAGACAATTTCATTCAGGAACAAGAATATAGTAAAATGCAGTGGACACCACGCCTTACTCATATTATTGCATTTCCATGTTCAGTGAAATAAGAAATATGGATCAAAACCCTAATTTGGCATAAATTTTTTAAAGCTTAAAGAAACCTGATTGTCATCCAAACATAATGGTTTAGACACCATACACATGCTAAATAAAAAAGTCCTCAAGCACCAAAGTTAAGTCCTCAAGCACCAAAGTTTAAAAAAAAGTTTGTGAAACCAAATAAGTAGAAGTTGCTAACTTTTATTATCATTTGGTCTCTGGTGGAAAGTTGTCCATTTATAAATTTTGAAATTATTAAGAATGTAAGGTTTCAAATCCTTATCATGCAAAGTTGACCTTATATGGGTTTGGCTTTTTTATTAAGTCATTTTTGGTCAGAAAGCTCTTCAACTATTTTGGTTAATATACATCCTTGGCTTTATAATATTCAGCTTTGATCATTCCTGATGAAGGTAAATCTAGAAAAGCTTTTTGGACGCATGAAATTTATAAAGTGTTGTTTTCATTTAATTATTTTTTTGTCTCATCAGCAATCATACCACATGATCTTGTTCTTTTTATATTTTTATGAAATATCCTTATCTTACTATTTTCAAACTTACCTCTTCCTCTTCTACTTCTTCCAAGCTGATTTCATCTGTTTCAAAAATATCATTTTTACTTGAGGATGTAGTCCGAGGTTTACCTATAAAATTACAAACATTATAAATAGAAGTTATGCAATGTACATTGGCTTCATTATTATTCTTTATATAAAAATTTTCATGGATTCCATACATCCATAGGAATATATAAATCACAAATTTAAATGCCAATCTGCCTAAGAATCAGGCAATGGTGAAAACATGACAATCAAAAACCCACTCAAGTTGACATTAATTTATGTTCAAATTGTATAATAGTGCACGAATATAACATTCGTTTACTTTTCCTGTGCTGGTAATTCAAGATATAATTTGGTTGAAATGCACTAGAAATTATCAATTAAGGGGAGCTAACTCCTTAATCTGCTATCATTCTTACCAAAAGTTATCTAGAGATTTCCTGAATTACCAGACAAGCAGAAACAAAAGACCTACTATTTTTAACTCAAGATGAGGGTAACTTCAAAATAGGATGGTTGGGTCTGTGGATTTTTTTCGGCCATGTTTTGAAATTTTCTAAATTGCCTTATTCTTAGGCCAAAAATGTCTGTTTAAGGTTACATGCTTTAAAAAAATAGGGTAGGTAGGTAGGTATTTTCATTTTATTTTATTTTTTCATTTTATATTTTGTGACATGATTTTGAGTGTGCGGTTTCGTCTTGTTGTGGTCAGAGTTGATCATGGGCCGAGTTTACCCGTAATTTTAATGATTGGATTATTTCCCTTTGTTATTGATTGGGAAAAAATGGCGGCAAAATGTTTATTTCATCACACGAGTCGCGAATTTCCTTAAAACAGCTATCATATTCATGATTATGAACATTGGGATGTATCAGGCAACACTATCTTCACTTTTAACACGAGTTCAGTTTATAATCACTTTACGACGGAAATAAAATGGCTTAGGGTCGGCTCTCAAAAATAGGGACGGTCGGGTAACCGTAAACAGACATATATTTTTTTTGGCCTTACAAAGACTGGCACTAAAATGCTCAAAAAAGTATTAACTATCATAGAACTGTATGCAGAATATGCCAAAACTACAATAATCAAATCAAGTATCAACTGAAATAGAATTGCGCTCCAATCCACAAAATATTGTTCCGATGAAAATAAAATTGTTGAACAATACACCAATCCGAAGTAAAAATTTGTTCTGTACCTAAACTTTTCTGAAAATGGTAAATATACTATACATTTTAACAGCAAAAAAAAATCTGAAATGATTAAGTTAAAAGCAAAATTTTTCCTTCTTTCTATGAATTTTGTTCTTCTTTCAGAAAAGAAACCTTTGTTTAAAACTTACAAACTTAAAAAGCTATTTAGTTAAGATTTGAGTTATCTCCCATTACATGGATATTCTTCAACAAATTTCAGGTTATTTATTTCCAAGATGTTTATGAAAAGGTTTTTTGAAATTGTTGGAAAAATTTTAGCACAATGGAAAATCAATGAAATTTACACAAATGATTTTAATAGTTTTATCATTTAAAACTAATAATATACTTGCACCTATTAATGAACTATTCGAAGAAAATAATAATGAAAATACCCTTTACCTTCAATATTGCAATTTTATCAAAATAATTATCATTTTGTTTATTACATGGACATATTCATTCATTTGCTTAAAGTATTGTACAAAATGAAATTAAATATCATTTTAATATCACAAAAAAAAATTCTTACAAAATATTTTAAAATCCAGCTGAAGGGAGACAACTATAAATTTGTTTTTATGAAAGCATGTTATGTTTTGGTGTCCATTTTTAAAGATATCCCCTAAACATGTATTCTTTTATATGACATTCTGATTCACCAGATATGGTTCATTTCATTCATGTTATCATTTTGGTGTATCAGAGAATAGGAAATTATCAGACATCTAGATAGAAATAAAAAAATCTAGTGATTGAAGGACTTAAAATGTACCTCCAAATTAGGCTCCAATGAAGAAATATGAATGTTTATATTTTTCCAAGTTTTTACAACTGAAAAATGTTAAATTTCAGCTAAAATTTGTGAAGAAGAGGGCTCAACACTTTATTTGATCAGCTGATGTACAACAAGAAAATATATAACTTAAGACATTTACAGCCAGGCATTAAGACCAGTAATTGGCTCAGACATTTGTCACATATGTTATTTTTTTTTAATGTATATTTTGTAATTAGGGTAAATATTTTTTCTTAAAGTAATATATATAAGAAATTCATTGCTTCCCCTTTCTGTAGAGACAAATGATGACTCAGCAGTTACAACAAGTCAGTCACATGTGGAGCAGGATTTGTTTACCCTTCTGGAGCACCTGAGATCACCCCTGGTTTTTGTTGGGGTTCGTTTTGCTCAGTCTTTTTTTTTTCTATGTTATGCTTTGTATACTATTGTTTGTATTTTGTTCATTTTTTGTTTTATGCCATGGCATTGTCAGTTTGTTTTTCGACTTAATGAGTTATGGTCTCTTTATTTTCGGCCCAATAACAACCCCTGTAATTTTCAACTTTAGTGGGTAGAAAAAATTCCCACCTGCTGGTAGATGAGATGAGCCTGTAAACGGATCACTTTTATACGGCCTTTCCTTCCGTTCCCGTCTCTTCTTTAAAGCATCAGAGGTAGTGCTATTACAGACGTCAGAGGTTGACCTTGTCACTGAACTCTGGAATGAAAGAAGTTAAGATGTACTATATAAAATATTCTGGAAAAGGAAAGACAAGATATACAACATGTACAACACAAAAACTTTGAAATGAAAACAAAGTAAAATAAAAGGAGTCTAATGTCAAAGACAAGGTTAAAAAAATTCTGAAATCAAAAAAGTTAAAATATGTACTTATAGTTTATACAGTATGGGTTTTGCTCATTGTTGAAGGATGTACAGTGACCTATAATTGATAAATTTGAATCATTTTGACTCTGTTGGATAATTGTCTCATTGGCATTCATACCACATCTCCTTTATATTTATATTTTATATTATTAAAATGAGTCAAAAGCTATTTCAATCAGTCATTTTCAGAAACCTGAATTGACTTTAAAATTACAATTGGAAATCCTGCTACGGTATTCTTGTTCAATGCAAACCTTAAATACCAATGACTATGTTCTACATAGATAGTAATATAGGTATTTGTTTTGTGTATACCTGTATACAGTATATGTAAATACACTTTTTTTACCCCAATATTTAGAAAAATAACATGATGTTCAAATAAAAAACAAATGCCAAAATTTTATTGTGGTATTTGATTTAGGATTTCTAGAATTTTAATTTAATTTTATTGGGTATCCTCTACCGAACACATAATAATTTTCTAAGACTAAGAGAGTAATATTGTGTTTGAGAGAGAGGATATACCACATAAAAATAAATTAAAAGAACATGATGTTCAAATAAAAATAACCGACAAACACCAAAATTTTTTTGTGGTATTTAATTAAGGATTAGAACTTTTAAAGACAAACAGATTATAATCCAATTTATATGGTTTCTATAAAGTCTGAATATACAGATTAATCACATACTTATTGACTCAGTAAAGCCAGACCAAATATTGACTGATACCGTGTTAGGGAATGATTAGCCGAATAGAGTTTTCCAACTAATTCTAATGTAAACTTATTTACATGTAGTGATCTCATTTAACTGAGTATTACGAGTTAAATTACCAAGTCATGGTGCATTCAGGTTTAAGGGTTTTATTTTTAATCATTTTTTTTTTCAGGTTAATTTTATCTAATATTTTTTACCAGGTTTTATTTTATTTAAGATGAAACCTGTTGTCACCATGGTCACTGAAATCAAAATGAACAGATATGATGAACTTTTATACTAAGCTCTTCAACTCACCTTGGAGTCATCTTCTACTTGTAGATTTTGTTGAGACAGATAGTTATCCACTTTGTTAGAAATGCAATCGGTCCGACTAGAATCATGGTTTTCAGAATTAGTTCCAGACACGGAATTGTCATTGACCTTATCTGAACAATCACTGGAAGAACTGGGAACAGAACTTTCTGTAGGTTTGTCTGAATTGTCACTCCACAATTCCACATTCTGAATATCACAAGAGTTATCTTTTCCTGAGGTGATTTTACCAGCAATACCATTGTTTGATAAAATTGGTAAAAATGTGTCTTTCTTAGATATAATATGATTAAATGCATCATTGTTTGATAAAATTGAGTCGTAAGTATTCCGCTGAGATAGAATAGCATCAAAGCTATTATTTCTGGGTAAAAACTGTTCAGAGTTATCTTTTCCTGACGTTGAATCACTGTTATCTCTCCTGAATCTAAATTACTAGATTCAGAATAAGCTGCCCTTAAATTAGCACTAGATTCATTATTTTCTGGAGAGTCTATGAAATTATATCCTTTTGAAGAGTGGTTGTTTAGATGTAAATTATTATCTCCCCTTGTAAAAACGGTAGTATGCACAGAATCATCTCCCTTTAAGGGTGTTTCCTGTTCACCAAGGTTAAATCTGATCACATGATCACTAGAGAAGTCAAAAGACCCAACAGTAGCAGATGACGGGTTGCTACTAGAGTCGAATGTTGAAGCACTAAATAAGGGACTAAATGTCGAAAAAGTTTCACAACTCTGTACACTTTTTATTTCCAATGGCGGAGGTTTAAATTTCATCTTAACCTCGTCCAAAGATTTTCCAGTATAATTAGCACTATCAACTTTTAATTGAGAGTCTGATTGACTTCGTAAAAATGGCTTCTTTTGTCCAATTTTCCTTTTTCGAGATGCACGAAGAACTACACGCTTTTTGGGGTCAGATACATGCTTCGGTGGTAAGCCAATACCAGATTCCTCTGGTGTTTTTGGCAATATACGTGACTTCTGTGGCTTTTCTACATTTCCTTCAATTTGACCTATATGAATTTGATCTTTCTTACCCTTGTTCCTATCATCAACAATTTTCTGTTGCCTTGGAGATGACACAGGACTAGATGAACTCTTTATCTTAACTGGGATAGGAATTTCACTCCTCCGAGCACTTTTGGACTTTTCCTTAGGATTATTTGCAGAATTTTCAATAACACTTATATCAGATTTGTCCTCAGCTTCTAGGTCATGCAAAGAATGTTTGTCACAGTTAGATTCGCCATTGTTTGAACTTAAAGTCTGATCTTCATGGTTTTGAAAATATTTCTCTTTGATTCGTTGGCATCTTGAATGTGACCTACTTTTTGGTCTCTCATTTTCAAATGTTCTATTTTTATCACAGTTTTCACATGAAGTTTGTTCTTCATCATCATACGGTCCTTCTTCTGGAATTTCTTTAAAATGTTTGGACATTTTAAATTCATGAAAACTTGGTATAGCGAATTTCTTTCGATTGCTAGTCCTTTGTTTAGACAAACTACTATCAACAGATGAGCGAAGAATATCATTTTCTGTTTGATTGTCCAAAATATTGGTATTTTCTTTATCTGATCCTTTACCTCTATTGTAATCATATTCACAAACTGTATTACGACGAGTCCGTGTAACAGGTGAATTTTCCCATTCACTTTTCAATTTGTCATCATTAAAGGAAAATGTTGAAATTAAGTTTGTTTTTCTTTCTTGTGATTGGTCATCGTCAAAGTCTAACTGTGACAAATCTAAATTTGATAGAGCCTTTTTCATTCCAGCTCCTCGCCCCTGTCTCAATGAAATCTTGTCGATCAAATTTTCATGTTTTGATAAATATTTCTTGAAAAGATCGCTATTCAGCATAACATCAACACGAGAAGACACTGATACCCTAGACACGTTACTTGGTCGACATGATTCTGGTCGTGGTGGTTTTGATGTTAGTGATGTCCGATGTCCTGAATCACCTTTAGAAATCACGTTCTTTTTTCGACATAACAGGACACTACCACTCTTTGATGTTTTACGTGTACTGCTTTTGGAATCACCTGATATTTTTTCATTTTCAGAATTTTCAGAATTTTTTAGTGCAATTGACGGAATCTCAGATTCGTCTATACCAATGCTGTTACTTTCGTTCTCAGAATCATTTTGATTTTCTGATTTTATAACTGAATTTGTAAACTCCAAATCCTCAATTTGAATATCTGTGCTATTCTCATAAGGAGAATGAATCTTATCTGAATCTGAATCATTTTTTCTATTCCCAATGCTATTTTCCATCGCTTGAAGTTCTGATTTTCTAGGAGATGTTTTGGAAAACACTGGGGATCCTGAATCCCTACAATCTATGTCATCAATACTAGAGATTGATGTGGTACTCAATCCATGGTCATCATTTCCGCTATCATGGCTCTTTGCCGAGACTGCTTCTTCTTGAACTTATCCAAATCACTTATATTTAGACCACTATCTCTACGTACAAGCTTTGTTCTGCTTATGCTGTCAAAACCTACGTCAAGACCACTATCTCTGCGGGTTGTATTTATGGGTCCAGCCTTAAGCAACAATTCATCCTGTTTTGTTTCCATGACGATGTTTTGTCCATTTCAACTAAAAGCAAAAAATATACAGATTGTTTAATCATTCTTATTATTCAAAGGGAAAAGAAAAATAAAGAATTATTTTCAGTCTACAAACATGACAAAAACACATTAAAAAGTTAAGTTAATTAAGACATGTAGGAATTCATAGAACTTCCCCCCTCAATCATGTAAATTCTTGTGCCTATCAAAGCTTTTGTGCCATCTAAATTATTTATGCCTTATGATACAGCTGATAAGCTTGACAGTTAATTTGTGTCGGCCAGAGCTTCTGTGTCTGCCACAGTTGTTATTCCTGCTAGCAAAATAATGATTGATTGATTGGTTGGTTGCTGATCGCTTAATGTCCAGTGGCAAATTTTTCACACACACTGTGGATTCATTATTATTTGTGGAATACCAATCAGGTGCGGATCAAGGATTTAGAAAAAGGGGGACCCCCTAGCAAGCCAAAAGAATAGGGTAATATTAGTAAAAAGTCTATGTATTTATCATATATAAAGCTCCATTAGGGGATCGAGGCTCAGGCCCCCGGGCCCCCCTAAATCCGCCTCTGCCAACTTTTGTTGATTTTGTGGGTAATGAATTCACATTATTCAGGAAGAGAGCCACTAACAATTTATGCTTTTTGAATTTTACTATAGAAGTGTAATTCTCATTCAAGAGGATTTTAACCCATTCATTTAAATGTTAAAACAAATGGTTAAATATGTGTCAAGTCCTTATTGTATTTAACAACAACAACAAACAACAACAATACTTTATTTTAAGAGGGTTACACAGTTAGCTATATAACTAATCTTCCTGAGGCCCTCATCATAAAAATCAAACAAAATGCAAACATATACATTGCATACAGTAGTATAAAAGACAAGTATGATAATAATGTTCAATGCAACTTGATAAAATGTTATGAAAAATAAACGTGATGACATAATCAGTTTTCAATATTTTGTATACAGCTAGGTTGATTTCAATAAATGATCTGTTATTTTGTATTTGAAAGAATTAACATTTGTAATATTTCTTAACGGTATTGGGAGATTATTCCACAAGAATGGTCCAGAATACATAAAAGATTTTTGAACAATTCTGTTTTGGTTTAGGGAGTATGAGGTTTCCTTGAGTAGCATTTCTCAAGGGTATGGATTTCTGTCTGAAACATAATGAAACTTGTTAGTAAGATATGATGGTGCGTCATTTTTAAGCACTTAAATGTCATCACAAACTTGTGATATTTTATTCTCTGTTCAACTGTCATCCAGTTTAAGTGTTTGAATAAGGGCTCGGAAGGAGCGAAGGGTCTGTTTCTAGTATTAATCTAGCAGCTCTTTTTGTAATTTTAATATCCTTTTAAACCCTCACTGCTACAACTACTCCACACTATACAACAATAATCAATTAGTGGCAAGATATAACCATTATAGAATAATTTTCTGCAGTCTAGATTTAGAAATTTCTTAATCTTTAATAGTAGATATAGCCTAGATGAAATTTTGAGCAGATCACATCAATTTGGTTTGTCCATGTGAGGGAAGGGTCAATTTTAATGCCTAAGAGACTTTCGCATGTGGAAGATTGTATCACTTGATTGTTAATAGTTAAACAACTCTCATTGTAATGTGGCATTGCTTTTGTTTTGTTCCAATAATCATATATTTTGTTTTATTTTCATTGATGAACATATTGTTATCATTACACCATTCCTCAACACCATGTAAATCTTCTTGTACCTTTGACTGCAGAGTTTGATAACAATTACCAGAAAATGTAAAGTTGAATCATCAGCATATAAATCAGTGCAACAATTTTTCATATAGATAGGAAGGTCGTTTATGTATAATATAAACAGAAGGGCCCTAATATGGAGCCTTGGGGACACCATACTTGATATAAAGTTTATCTGAATGAGCATTACCAATTTGTACTTGTTGAGTTCTTTCATTCAAATACGATTTAAAAAGAAACAGCAGCATTATCAAATCCATAAATTTCAAGTTTTTACAAAGAATATCATGATCTACTACATCAAAAGCTTTCTTAAAATCCAACAGGACTGCTAAGTTGATGTTACCTTCATTCATATCCTGTACCCATTTATCTATGATATTGATAAGGGCAGTTTGGCAAGAGTGTTCTTGTCGAAACCCAGACTGTGCTGGGTGTAAAAGATCTAATCTTTTTAGATAGTCATACAAATGTTTTGAAACATGCTTTTCTAAAAGTTTTGATAAAACAGGAAGTACAGAAATTGGTCTATAATTTGTTGCCATGAATTTTCCCCAGCTTTAAAAACAGGGTTACTCTTGCATTCTTTAGAACACTGGGTAATGTACTTGTATCTATTATTCTGTTAAAATGTAAGTTAAAGATGAAGTTATGAAGGAGCACTCAATTTTAAAATTTTAGGTCCTATGTTATCAGATCCGTGGATTTATTAATGTCAAGTTTGATCATCTCATTAAATAGATCATTTATTGTGACTGGTGGAATTGAAAATTTTATTTGTTTTGACTTAGTAAATTTCTTTTGTACAAATTGAGTTAATTTTGCATAATCATGATTTTTGCTCATACATCTGTCAGTCCTCAGGTTTTCAACACATGATGTAAAAACTTATTAAAACATTACAAATATCACTGACATTATTAGTTTTAGCACCATCTTCATTTAAAAGTTCATATGGTTTTTCTTGTCGGGATGGGTTAAGACTGTGAATACATTTCCACAAATCTTTTGAAGCTTTTGAATTTTTACCATCTTTGAATAAAATTTCTTTTAGATTCATCGATTATGTGTTTTGTCCTGTTTCTCCAAAATTTGAACTCGGACCACATTCCTAGTCTATGGTATTTCTCTCATTTTCCTGGCATATGTAATTTCATTATTGAACCATTCAGGTTGTCTGTCTCTTTTTACTCTTTTAGTAACAATTGGTGCATGTTTATCTAGAACTCCATTAAATATGTCATACCACATCTGAATACATGTATCTGGGTGACTTTCATGTTCAATTTTATCAAAGGTGCAATAGCTAAGTCACTTAGAAAATTTGTCTCATTGAATTTTTGAAATTTCTGTAAGAAATGGTAGTATGAATATCCTTTTGATATAAGTGGAATTTTTTTCTTTTCTAGTTAAACAAACTGGATAATGATCACTTATTGAG
Organism: Mytilus coruscus; assembly: GCA_017311375.1. Classification (NCBI taxonomy): domain Eukaryota; kingdom Metazoa; phylum Mollusca; class Bivalvia; order Mytilida; family Mytilidae; genus Mytilus; species Mytilus coruscus. Next base: position 3,295,860 of record CM029608.1, read on the forward strand.
AATTTAGCAACATGTGATTCTAGTATCAAATCTTTATTGGTGACATAAACATGATCAATTAGTGTACTAGAATCAGGTGTAACTCTTGTTGCTTCTTGAATTATCTGGTTGAGATTATAGGTTTCTAATAAACTTAGCCATTTTGTGGTTGTTTATTAGGTTTCAAAAATCTATATTAAAATCACCAACTAGAATAATATCTAAATTATGATTGATGGCAGTTGTAATTTCTTTTCAAATTCATCAATCCAATTTATTAATGAACTAGGAGGTCTGTATACGGAACATAATAAAATGATTTTTGTGAACTGGTTTAATTTCAAACCACATTGTTTCAATGTCACTTATTTCAAATTCAGCTTTTCTATTAAATGTTACTTTTCTGAAAAATATGCAACCAGACCACCTCCACCTCGTGATATTCTATCTTTTCTGTTTAAAATGAACCCAGGAATTTGTATAAAATTATCCTGGGTGTTACTGTCAAAATGTTTCACAACAACAGTATATATCTGGAGGATTTTCAGAGAATATTAAATTGTATTTGATTTCATCTAGCTTGTGTTCAAGTCTGTTGACATTATGTGAACATATTTTTATACCCTTTGTTACAGAAAAGTCATAAACATTATCCTTTCCTTCAGATGTTTCTTGTAAATTAGGTAATTCATAACAATTATTTAGTAAGGCAAATAAACATGCTGTAACTAATACACTTAATCCAATAGAAAACAAAGCCTAAAATCAACAGGTGATAAGGCCTCAAGCATCTCAAAATAAACCCTCGTTTCATTAACCAAACTTATTTATTCTAAATACCGTTTAAAGTCTCCAATTGTCACTCGATGGATAAAGTAGCAGTTTTAGGTCAGGTTATTCGAAGCCCACCCCCTTAATAAGGAATCGTATTGTTCAGTTTGACAATACGAAAAACTATTAAATATCGATAGCATTCAGATAAGTTTATCTGAATTAGATCAAAAATCATATTTAAAAGATCGTTATAATGTTTAAATAATTATTAGGTGATGAACAATTACATGGTCCAATAGTCAAAAGACATCTAATTCAGACTTTGGTTCGGTGTAAAATATTCATTATATTTAAAGTGCATTTAATTGTTTCAAAATCAGGACCAAAAGTGCCTTCGTATTTCGTATTTCGTATAAGAATATTAAATTGATATACTTAAAGTACATTCAATTGTTTAAAGATCATAAAATTTGCATTTTTTAGAATGAAATAAGATATTTCAGATGTCTGCAGTTTAAAGATCATCAAATTTGTGTCATTAAGAATGAAATAAAAGATTATTTAGTTGTCTGCAGGCATTATTCTATATTGAAACAACTATCCAACAGAACAAAGGCTAAACAAATTATCCAGAGCTGCTTATAACCATTATCATGCAATGTTCTACCCCAAATTTTTGGATCACCATGGTATGTGTGGCAACAAATATTAAAGTTATTTGCCAAAAACTTTCTTTTTATTCACACTGTTTATTAATGGTTCTCCTCTACAAAAAAATTGACTATATGTGCCAAAAAATTATATTTTTCAGATCAAAGAGTTTAGATGTATGGATGGAATAACCAGGATGTTTATAACAATTATTACTTCCAGTGGCAATTTAAATTAAATAGAAATAAGAAGATGTGGTATGAGTGCCAATGAGACAACTCTCCATCCAAGTCACAATGAGTAAAAAGTAAACAATTATAGGTCAAAGTACGGCCTTCAACACGGAGCCTTGGCTCACACCGAACAGCAAGCTATAAAGGGCCCCAAAATGACTAGTGTAAAACAATTCAATGCAAATGCATGTTAAAGCGTCATAATGGGGGTACCTTCATGACGAATAACGGTAAAAATTCTTGCCAAATGACATTAGCGGTAATTTTTGGTTCATGACGAGAAAATGTACACATTCTTTTAGACGATAAAAAAATTGACTAATTTTGACAAATCACGTTAATTTTTTTCCAATAATAACGGTAACAATAATTTTTGAGACCTCTGACGAATCACGGTAAAATTTTCACTAATTTGATGAAAATGACCGTTTGACGCCTCTGATGGTAAAGGGCATTCCTACCTTCATGTTAAGGATGAGAAGTTGATAAAGTGGTATCTAGAATATAAATCCTGCTTTGTATGAGACTTACACACTGAGTGAAAGTAACAGTCTGCAGGAAGACATTGTTACCCTAGCCGGACACATGATTCTGACACCAAGCTGACCAGCTTTTGCTTTAACTCCTTAATGCCTTGTGCTTAGGGTAGAAGCAGCAAATACCAATTTTCAAGACTTTGGTTTGACCAGAGGTGCTGATCCAGATTTTGGAAAAGAGGGGACCCCCTGGCAAGCCACCATTGGGAGTGATACTTGTAAATAGTCTATGCATTATCATATAAATTAATCTCCATTAATAAAGTAGGGACTGGGCCTCTGTCAAATAATTGGACTCTGGATCAGGAAGGGGATAAAAACCCACCACTGTAGGGACTTGAATATAATGGAAGACCTCATAATGCTTTTTGGTTTACAAATCGTTTTGTTGGGTAGCTGTCTAGACCTTGCATCTCGATCCTTTTATTTATACTTAAATGTATACAAAAAAAATTATTTTTGAGTTATTGCATTTATTTTGTTATTGCTGGAAAATTTATTATTCAACAAACAAGATGACAATTTATTTATTATTTCACAACCATTTCTACCTTCTGAAATAAAATAGTTAACTTAACTTTAACCATTACAAATATTATTAGTCAATTAATATAACATAAATCAAATCTGTGTGCCTTTTAAAACCATAAATTAAATAAGACCAAGTTATAAGTTTACAATTTATGTATTAGTATAAAGCTACTTTAATACATGCTTCATAGAATTATTGATAATCATACATCTTTAATTGCCAAATAACAAAATATAGATTATATATTTTGTTTAGTAATATTGATTAAAAGTTGACTATAAAAGTTATTTCAGCAGTAATAATAATAAAATCATAACAGCCCATTAGCATTGATATTTTCCAAAAATTTTATTTCACTTATGAGCAATTTCTAAATATACAAATTGTATCTGCATCAAAAGTTTCAAACTTATCAAGGCCAAATAAGATATCGAATTTTGGCTGTAATAAAATGGCATGAATTTCTTATGCATATTATTCATTTGGTATTTTCCATTTATTTCGAGACTCCTTTTTTAGCTTTAATAGTTTTCTGTATAATGATTTTCACAGCTATCTTTGTCTTTGTATCTTTTTGTCAGTTATGGATTCCGAATTTTGAAAACGAGGCCACCAAGGCAAAGTTAAGGAGTGAGACCTATAAAAAGTCTATGCATTAACCATATATGTACATTGTAGCTCAATGCCCCCCCTCTCCCCCTCCCCCCTAAGTCTGCCTCTGTGGACATGATGTCTGTCATTCTGTGATAAATCATTTTTCACTGACCACTTTATATTCCCCCTTTTTCTCTATCAAATATCACTCCTTCTACACTGGGAAGGGGGAAATTGAGTCCGTACTCCTGGTCAATAACCTTATTATCCTATTTTCAATATAATATTTATAGTAAAATTGAAAAGGTAAGCATATAAAAATTACCAATACTTATGATTTTGTAAACTTGGACTCTCTGGAGAAAAATTGGAAAAGAATTTCTTTTACAAGTTTCCACAATGTATATATACCATTTGACAATAAGCTCTCTATTGCCCTGAGTCTAGGAAAGAAAAATGGCAAGTCTAAGATAAAATTAAAAAAATGAATTAAACAGAAATAAATAACAGGAGATGTGGGGTATAAACACCAAGGAAATAGGAATCAAAAGATTAATTGATTGTTGTTTGCTAAACGTCCAGTGGCAAATATTGCATGCATATTCAGGACAAGAGCAAATCAACAATAAATATTAACTAACGTAGGTCCTGAAGGAGTCTAAGGGGATGAAGGGCTGAACATTTGGACTGCAATTCAAAAATGAGGGTATATTGGATAGGGACAGAAATTAATCCTTACAACATGCAACCTATTGACCCCTCAAAGAGATGATGCAAGGGCTCTTAATGTGCAGAGAGTGTGGCACCCTCTATTCACCAGGCATCAGATTCAATATACCAATTCTGACCAAACCAATTAAAAAAATAAACATAGTCTTTGATCAGCTCTTCAACATTTGAATTAGGTTTTGGATTTACAAATATTTTGGTCTTGAGCATCACTGAAGAGACATATTTAATTGTTGAAATGCACATCTGGAGCAGTAAAATTAGTCACTATTTATGTTGTGACTTCAACGATAGACCTCTGTCTATACAATATCTCAATCCCTTAATCATCTAGTTTATTAATAGTTGGGAATAAAAACAGTTAAAAATCTGCCATCGACACCAATTTCTCTACATAACAAAAAAAAGTAAAGAAATAACATGAGCCAAACACTGAAGAAGTTTTAGAAAGATCTGCACTCAATCAACATGGAAATCCCTAAACCCGGACAAAAACATTTAAATATCAAAAAAACAGCTGACTACCTTCCTGACTTGCATTTATTAATGACTAACACCCAAGGACTCATTACGGACTAATCTGACTTTATATTGTCTATCTTTTTTAAACCCAGTCTGATGAGTACATGATAATCTGACGTCCATCTTTTTTAAACCCTTAGTCTTATGACTGCACCATAAGTTGGCAACATTTGCAGTGATATTAAGATAATTTGAATCTCTCATAATGACTTTATTAATTAATAATTGTTTGGGCTTGTTTAAAACAATAAATGTTTATTTGTTTATTTCACTTGGTAGCGTCATATTTTGTGTGAAACATTATACTTGTAGACACGGTTCAGAGTTTTTAGACCAAATATTAAGTACAGTATTAAATATCAGTTCCCACAAAGCTAATTCTAGAACATATTCCAGGTATAATTACATGGTTTAATTACAAAAATAAGCATATTTTAGATTGGTGGAAGTCCCAAAAAAGGGGGGTGGAATGCATATAATATAAATGGTCATTATAAGTAAAAGCAAAAGCTAAATGTTATAAAAGCTTATGAAGCAAAACATATGTAAAATAATGTGATTATAAGAAACATAATAAAAGATGCTGGTTTTCCCGTTTGAATTGTTTTACACTAGTCATTTTGGGGCCCTTAATTTATAGCTTGCTGTTCGTGTGAGCCAAGGCTTCATGTTGAAGGCTGTACTTTGACTTATGATTGTTAACTTTTTATACATTGTGATTTGGATGGAGAGTTGTCTCATTGGCACTCATAACGCATCTTCTTATTTATATGCAATATAAATTAACTGAGCTATACTGTGTATGAAAAAAAAACGTTAATATGTGCAATTTCAAATTTATTAAAACCAAAAGTTGTGCAGGCATATATAAGAGAGAAAAAATACTCCTCTTGTGTTTCACTTAGAATCCAAGACAGATAATAAAAGCTGGCATAATAAGCATAGCATAAAATACTTAAAATGGATATGACCTAACAGTGTGTGAAACCTTTTTTTGGAACTGCCAAATTGGCGAGCAGCTTTCATTCAACTCGCCAAATTGAAATCCCACTAGCCAGCTTGGCGAGTTCCTAAAATTTTGAACTCGCCATTTTATTCGTCGTTATTGTATGTAATAAACATTTTTAGAAATAGCTTTATTATAGGTTTACTTATATATTTGGTTGAAGCTTTGGAGGAAGTATCTGTGATTTCCTTTCTCTTTGACAGTGTTTACGTATTAATTTTGTTCAGTGCTGGTGAAAATTTAACAAATATACCAATAATCTGCACAATTTAAACTGCATGTGCACTTATATCATTTTCATTCAACATGTTCAATTACTTAAAATATTTTTAAACTAATAGAAAATGTTTTTTTTTTTTTCTAAATTCATCAGCTTTATATCATTCCATAGACCGAATTATCTGTCGTTCAAAAGCTTTTTTTTTTTTGATGGTGCTTTTGTCACAAAAGCACCATCCAAAAAAAAAAAGCTTTTGAACGACAGATAATTCGGTCTAATCATTCCATAAAGCAGCTAGAGTAAAATCTTACCATATGTTGATGTTCGAACCCTAAGTATATTATCTACAATATTGGAACATTAAAATTATTTAAACAAAATTTGAATTCAACGAATATCTGTAACTATATTTACTATATCTTTAAATACTGTTAAGTCAATATGGCCTCTAACAAAAAAAAATTCCTGGAAATTCAATTCAAGTAATTTAAAATCTCAAAATTTTATTTCCGAGTTACATGATAAAAAAACAAGAAAATGGCATATCACTCCATAGAGTGGACAAAGTCCATCTAACTTTATTACAGGCTGTAGATTTATTCATTTCGCGGATTGCTGAAAATTGTATTTTCATGGATATTATTTATTTCAATGGTCTTAGTTTAACCCCACCACATTCTGTATGTGCCTGTCCCAAGTCAGGAGCTTGTAATTCAGTGGTTGTTGTTTGTTGCTGTGTAACATATTTGTTTTTCATTCATTATTTTGTACATAAATTAGGCCATTAGTTTTCTCTTTTGAATTGTTTTACATTTGTCATTTCGGGGCCTTTTATAGCTGACTATGCAGTATGGGCTTTGCTCATTGTTGAAGGCCATACAGTGACCGATAGTTGTTAATTTCTGTGTCATTTGGTCTCTTGTAGAGAGTTGTCTCATTGGCAATAATACCACATCTTCTTTTTATATTAATAAATTTTCTGTACAACTCCATACACTTTTTGTATTTTATTGAATTTTTTGGTTTTTTGGGGGTTTTTTGGGGTTTTTTTTTTTCAAATTTGCTGTAAATAATGGCCCACATAATGTAGATTGCGTGTCTTTCGCCATTTTGTATTGTCCAAAAGTAGAACACAATTGGTCTAGATCTTTTTTAATTCAAAGTGCAAATTTTGTGAGAAGAGCGTAATTCATTTGACAGGTTTTTCCTCTAAAAGAGAGATGAAAGATACCAGAGGGACAGTCAAATTCATAGATTGAAAATAAACTGACAACGCCATGGCTAAAAATAAAAAGACAAACAGACAAATAATAGTACAGAAGACACAACATAGAAAACTAAAGACTTAAAGCAACACGAACCCCACCAAAAACTTGGGGTGATCTCAGGTGTTCCGGAAATGATGTTTTACTATATTTGCACATCTGTTTTTTACAAATACAGAATGTGTTTTGTTCAATTCAATTTGTTTCAATTTGCCTTGTAAGAGGAAATAACTCAGATAAAGTAACTTTTATAATGGAATGTGTTATGATTTACCTATTTTGTTGTGTGTGCAAAATAAAACAAGTCACGTGACCAAAATTTTTCTATTTATTTTCTGAAAGCCCATTATAAGAGCTATATATATATATCATCTTATACTTTATCTTAAAATTCTATTGTTCTGTCTTCTTGTTATCACAAAAAATTGGGTTGTCCATATATAACCTATACAAAATCTGACAATTTTGCACAATCTGTAGCTTGATAAAAAGCCCTGTGACCCATACTTTTCATTATAATTTTGAAAAAAGCATGATATAAACTACATTTTGGAAATTATTAAAAAATTCTATAGATTTTAATTTTGACCCACATCTACCTTAATTGTATCCACGAAATCCATGAAAATTAGTATTCAATGAATAAAAAATTTAAGCCACAATTGTGGTGTCCAACTTTCAAGAGACGTACTAATCTAATATTACTACGCCTATAATTTTGAATTGGTACAGATTTTTTACAGTGAAAGGATCATACTGAATGACACAAACTGTCTCAAATTAATTGGTGTGTGTTTCACACAATTGTGTCAAATTTTGTGTAAGACAATATACTCACAGCTGACATGAATGGTTCTTAATTTTACCACACATGCTTAAATCTCCCCTCCCACACTGAATTATACAAGAGGGTCTGGATGGGGTTTACAGAATAGAAAATAATGGGCAAAATGTGCAGAATAAACATGATAAAGGGGAAAAAATAAAGAATAGAGAATAATGGAGTGCTCAAATATAAAGAATAGAAAATAACAGGCAAAATTCATAAAGAATAGAGAACAAGAGTGCACACGCTGAAGTGTCTCGCCTTCTATACTGACCATTGATTTTATGTTGATAGTCCTACATATAAAGTTTTAATACAAGTATCACATTAACATTTATGATCAAAGAAAATAAGGTCAAGGTCAGATAAACCAAGCCGGAAATACATGTACACCTTTAATACAATCATTCCATACACAGAATATAGATGACCTATTGCTTATAGTATAAAAGAAAGAGACCAAACCATGGAAATTCTATATTGACCAATGAACCATGAAAATGAAGTCAAGGTCAGATGAACCCTGCCAGACAGACATGTACACCTTAAAATCATTCCATGCATCAAATATAGTTGACCTATTGCTTATAGTATCTAAGAAACAAAGTTAACCAGGAAAACTGAACATTGACCAATGAACCATGAAAATGAGGTGAAGGTCAGATGATACCTGCCAGACAGACATATACACCTTACAATCATTCCATACACCAAATATAGTTGATTTATTGCTTAAAGTTTAAGAGACAGACCAGAATACAAAAACTTAACATAAGCAATGAACCGTGAAAATGAGGTCAAGGTCAAATAAAACCTGCCAGAGTAACATGTACATCCTAAAATATAGTTGACCTATTGCATACAGTATTAGAAAAACAGACCAAAACACAAAAACTTAACCTTGTTCACTGATCCATGAAATGAGTTTGAGGTCAAGTGAAAACTGTCTGACAGGCATGAGGACCTTGCAAGGTATGCACATACCAAATATAGTTATCCTATTACTCATAATAAGAGAGAAATTAACATTACAAAAAATCTGAACTTTTTATTCAAGTAGTTCACTGAACCATGAAAATGAGGTCAAGGACAATGGACATATGACAGATGGAAACTTCATATCATAAGGCATCTATATACAAAGTATGAAGCATCCAGGTCTTCTACCTTCTAAAATATTAAGCTTTTAAGAAGTAAGTTAACCCCGCCGCCGCCGCCGGATCACTCCCTATGTCGAGCTTTCTGCGACAAAAGTCGCAGGCTCTACAAAAATGGCTTAAAAAATGAAAATAGAATTGGAATACACATCCCCCCTTTCCCCCCACATCCAGACCCTCATGCATGATTCTTTTACCACACATGCTAAATCTTCGCTCCCACACCAACTTATACAATAATCTAAACAGATATATCGATACACATTTTGAACATCTTCAATACAAAGATACCAGGGGATCTTTTAAACAAATTTAGACAATAAAATGCTACTAAATTTATTAACGTGGTCAACTGCTCGGAAATCAGATAAGACCAAATGTAAAGTATACACAATTTAATCAAATAAATGGACTATTACACACTGTTTGTAAAACTTTAAGATATGGATATCAGATAGCTATATTAAAATCATAAAGAACAATTGTATTAACTTAATAAGATGTAGTGTGATTAATACATCAACTTTGGATGACCCCAATTCTGACTTTTTTTAAAGTAATTTATACTTTCATGATTTTCAGTTTCATACAAAGTTCTTAGGTTAAGTTATATAAATAACAGATTAAATTGTATCAAAAGTTTGATGTTAATAAACATGCATGATGATTTTAATAACTTTTTTTCATGCTTTAGGGAACATGTGGAAATCTGATGACAATTATGATCATACTGCAGGGGGCTAGGGGAGTTTCGAATGAACTCACCTGAAAACAAAAAAGACTATTTAGCGTTGAGATTCATGATCAGATTGAAGTTTGACTATTAAAATCAGAGGGTCATGACCCCAAATACTGCTAAAATCTAAGTTTTAACTTTTTGAGGTGTATCTGACAACTTTAAGCTTCTCTGTTTTTGGCCCTATTTGGTCAAACTATACTAAAACTTAAGTTTCATTGACAATTTTTTTTCAGGAGAACCTAACAAACTTTTAGCTTTTCTGTTTATGCCTTTATCGGTAACTAGCCATAACGAGTAACCTAACCCTAACACTGAACTTTACCCTAAAACCTAAGTCACCTAACCCTAACACTGAACTTTACCCTAAAACCTAAGTCACCTAACCCTAACACTGAACTTTACCCTAAAACCTAAGTCACCTAACCCTAACACGGTGAACTTTACCCTAAAACCTAAGTCACCTAACCCTAACACTGAACTTTACCCTAAAACCTAAGTCACCTAACCCTAACACTGAACTTTACCCTAAAACCTAAGTCACCTAACCCTAACACTAAACTTTACCCTAAAACCTAAGTCACCTAATCCTAACACTGAACTTTACCCTAAAACCTAAGTCACCTAACCCTAACACTGAACTTTACCCTAAAACCTAAGTCACCTAACCCTAACACTGAACTTTACCCTAAAACCTAAGTCACCTAACCCTAACACTGAACTTTACCCTAAAACCTAAGTCACCTAACCCTAACACTAAACTTTACCCTAAAACCTAAGTCACCTAACCCTAACACTAAACTTTACCCTAAAACCTAAGTCACCTAACCCTAACACTAAACTTTACCCTAAAACCTAAGTCACCTAACCCTAACACTGAACTTTACCCTAAAACCTAAGTCACCTAACCCTAACACTAAACTTTACCCTAAAACCTAAGTCACCTAACCCTAACACTGAACTTTACCCTAAAACCTAAGTCACTAACCTAACACTAAACTTTACCCTAAAACCTAAGTCACCTAACCCTAACACTGAACTTTACCCTAAAACCTAAGTCACCTAACCCTAACACTGAACTTTACCCTAAAACCTAAGTCACCTAACCCTAACACTGAACTTTACCCTAAAACCTAAGTCACCTAACCCTAACACTAAACTTTACCCTAAAACCTAAGTCACCTAACCTAACACTAAACTTTACCCTAAAACCTAAGTCACCTAACCCTAACACTAAACTTTACCCTAAAACCTAAGTCACCTAACCCTAACACTGAACTTTACCCTAAAACCTAAGTCACCTAACCCTAACACTAAACTTTACCCTAAAACCTAAGTCACCTAACCCTAACACTAAACTTTACCCTAAAACCTAAGTCACCTAACCCTAACACTGAACTTTACCCTAAAACCTAAGTCACTTAACCCTAACACTGAACTTTACCCTAAAACCTAGGTCACCTTACCTAACACTAAACTTTACCCTAAAACCTAAGTCACCTAACCCTAACACTGAACTTTACCCTAAAACCTAAGTCACTTAACCCTAACACTGAACTTTACCCTAAAACCTAGGTCACCTTACCTAACACTAAACTTTACCCTAAAACCTAAGTCACCTAACCCTAACACTAAACTTTACCCTAAAACCTAAGTCACCTAACCCTAACACTAAACTTTACCCTAAAACCTAAGTCACCTAACCCTAACACTAAACTTTACCTAAAACCTAAGTCACCTAACCTAACACTAAACTTTACCCTAAAACCTAAGTCACCTAACCCTAACACTAAACTTTACCCTAAAACCTAAGTCACCTAACCCTAACACTGAACTTTACCCTAAAACCTAAGTCACCTAACCCTAACACTGAACTTTACCCTAAAACCTAAGTCACCTAACCCTAACACTGAACTTTACCCTAAAACCTAAGTCACCTAACCCTAACACTGAACTTTACCCTAAAACCTAAGTCACCTAACCCTAACACTGAACTTTACCCTAAAACCTAAGTCACCTAACCCTAACACTGAACTTTACCCTAAAACCTAAGTCACCTAACCCTAACACTGAACTTTACCCTAAAACCTAAGTCACCTAACCCTAACACTAAACTTTACCCTAAAACCTAAGTCACCTAACCCTAACACTAAACTTTACCCTAAAACCTAAGTCACCTAACCCTAACACTGGACTTTACCCTAAAACCTAAGTCACCTAACCCTAACACTGAACTTTACCCTAAAACCTAAGTCACCTAATCCTAACACTGAACTTTACCCTAAAACCTAAGTCACCTAACCCTAACACGGTGAACTTTACCCTAAAACCTAAGTCACCTAACCCTAACACTAAACTTTACCCTAAAACCTAAGTCACCTAACCCTAACACTAAACTTTGCCCTAAAACCTAAGTCACCTAACCCTAACACTAAACTTTACCCTAAAACCTAAGTCACCTAACCTAACACTGAACTTTACCCTAAAACCTAAGTCACCTAACCCTAACACTAAACTTTACCCTAAAACCTAAGTCACTAACCTAACACTAAACTTTACCCTAAAACCTAAGTCACCTAACCCTAACACTAAACTTTACCCTAAAACCTAAGTCACCTAACCCTAACACTGAACTTTACCTAAAACCTAAACCTAAGTCACCTAACCTAACACTGAACTTTACCCTAAAACCTAAGTCACCTAACCCTAACACTGAACTTTACCCTAAAACCTAAGTCACCTAACCCTAACACGGTGAACTTTACCCTAAAACCTAAGTCACCTAACCCTAACACTGAACTTTACCCTAAAACCTAAGTCACTAACCCTAACACTGAACTTTGCCCTAAAACCTAAGTCACTTAACCTAACACTGAACTTTACCCTAAAACCTAAGTCACCTAACCCTAACACTAAACTTTACCCTAAAACCTAAGTCACTAACCCTAACACTGAACTTTACCCTAAAACCTAAGTCACCTAACCCTAACACGGTGAACTTTACCCTAAAACCTAAGTCACTAACCCTAACACTGAACTTTACCTAAAACCTAAGTCACCTAACCCTAACACTGAACTTTACCTAAAACCTAAGTCACCTAACCCTGCCACTACCAATACCCATGGACCTCTAAAGTAAGATTAAAGGTCCAAATCCTTACCCTATACTTTAGACATGTAGTCCTAAATCTAAAACCTTACCTAACAGTGGACTAGACTGTAACCTTAAAATTCAGATACCCCTCAAGTTCAATAAGGTCCAATTTTTCATATCAAAATCAAAAATTATTCCGCATCTGAAAAGTCAACTATTTTTTCAAAAGAATGTCAAAACTGTTATGTATTTCAATACATCATACAATTATTATTAAGTATATACAAATAATTAGTATTTTAATCTGTCGTACTGAATACTACTGGGTTATAATTCTAGTATCATATTATCCTATTAGTTATACTAGTAAATAATTATACGTAAATATTTAAAATACGACAAATTCCTGTGAGAGATAGATAGACGATATACAACAATATTTTCATTTTTTAAAAGGATTGAATACAATTTGATAAATTCAATAACTTATTAAGCTCTTTATCTTCGCATCTGATCTATTCTGTAGGGAATGGTTAAAGTCCTTAAATTTTTTTTTTTTTTGTCCTTTTAGTGGTTTACAGATGCGGATCCAAGATTTTGAAAAAGGGGCCCCAAACTAGACAACGCTTGGAGTGGAACAGGTAAAAAGTCTGCATTAACCATAAATGTAGCTCCATAACAGAGGCCCAGTCACCCTGGGCCCTCCTCCCTAAATTCATTGAAAATTTATTTATTTTTCTGTAATTGTTTTTATCCTGAAATCTTCATAATCACTGAAACTATTGCAGGCAAATTTGAATAACAACATCCTTGTAATTACATTAGATAGATTCAATATTTTAGTGAAATTGTGTGACTTTTTTTCATTTTACATTTTTCAGTTAGTACATGTATAATAGAAAAGAAGGGATATGGGGTATCCATTTCTGACACAAAATCAGTACATACATAGCAAAAAACATAATAAGCATAGGAACAACACTTTTAATGCTGTTCTTCATATCAAAGTCACAGTGAGGCCTTCAAGAATGAGTAAAAATTCTCACCTCACAAAATTAAAGATGACCCCTAGTACCGGCTCTTTTTCCATATCCTGTCTGTAAAAGTTATTGAGAACTTCACTTATTTATAACCAACTCATAATATAATATAAAAATAAGAAGATGTGGTATGATTACCAAATTAACAACTATAGGTCACCTAAGACCTTCAACAATGAGCAAAGCTCATACCGCATAGTCAGCTATAAAAGGCCCGAAATGACTAATTTAAAACAATTCAAACAGAAAACTAACGGCCTGATTAACGGTATGTACAAAATAATGAACGAAAAACCAATATGAGATACAGCAACAAACGACAACCACTGAATTACAGGCATCAGTCCATTTTCATTACATAGAATAGAGAATGGAAATGGGGAATGCAAACTTTACATAAGGTGTAGCTGCTACCTGACTTTTCTCATCCAGAGGGGCCAACCCCCTTTTTATGGAGCTACATGTATACATATAAATATGGTTAAATCATAGACTGTTTACATGTCCCACTCCATTGACTATTTTGGAGGCCTCCCTTTTTCAAAATCCTAGATCCTCATCTGTCATCTGTTTGTTTTCAAAATCTGTTTTCTGTATATGGTCAGATCAAGTTTGGTTTATGCTTTAACCTTACTTCTTACTCAAAATTACCCTTTTGTAAGCCTCATTTTGCAATCACCACTGTCAGACTGTATTTGCACACCTGGGAGACTTTCTAACTTTCATATTTAAAGCAATTAAACATCTGATGGCCTACCGTAGATGACCTATTTATTTTGATAGTAATCATAATAACGTCATAACAATTTGCAGGTAAAATCAAATTCTATTATTGTAATCGATTAGTGGTAGAAAATTATGAACAATTTGTAAAAAAATTGCCAATTAACATGTAATGGCTATAGAAAAATAATATACTGCCGATAATTTTGTAATCAAAGCTAGCTCTAAATTGGTTTTCAAGTACATCTATATTGTATACACATGGAAAAAAAATCAGCCGTTCTGTTAGTCATGATTGTACAACTAAATTTATGTCTTGAACTCTAGATAAGAACATGCAATGTTTGGTAATTGGTTAAAACGACATCTCCAAAGGTGTAGAAATAAGTGGTCCCCTACTGGCCCACAGCAAGCAGATATTATATAGAAGGCAAGCTGGATACCAGTGTCATTTTTTCAGTACACCAGCTTATTTCATTTATTAATTAACTACTTAAAGGGCCATGTCAATCTTATCATAAAATTGAGAATGGAAATGGGGAATGAGTCAAAGAGACAACAACCTGACCAAAGGACAGAAAACAGCCGAAGGCCACCAAAAGGTCTTCAACACAGCGAGAAAATCCTGCACCCGCAGGCGGTCTTCAGCATGTTCAGCTGGCATGCTTATTTCATCATTAACACCATTAAAAATGAAAGTTTATTCCATAGAGGGAATTTGCAAGTCAATTTAAGAAGGAGCTTATTACCCTTTTGTCTAGTTGAACACAATATCTTAATTATATTTACCCTTCTAGGTCTTTAAAAATGATTTACCCATGGTTCTTGAATCTCCAGTTTTTTGTGCAATACCAGTAATTACTTTTTCCAAACTTTCATTTACAACCGAAAAACCCTTGTAGATTTAAAGATCATGCACACAAGGTAATCCAACTTGTAAAAATTGGTATCCCTTGAATTATAATGAGCCCACAGTAATCTTATAAAACTCCTTAAACAAATGAAAAGGACAGTCTCCTCAATCTTTAAGTAATGGTTTTGCCTGCTATTGTTGAAGGTCATACGGTGACCTATAGTTGTTAACTTTATGTCATTTGGTCTCTGGTAGAGAATTGTCTCATCAGTAATAATACCACACCTTTTTATTTTTTTATCTATCCAAATTTAAGGAAGGACATGCAAGACAATCTAGTCTTCCAAGGTTTTTATTAAATGTCAGACAAAATGTCAATAATGGAAACTTGTATTCACACCTCTTAGGTATAAAGTGTGTTTCGTAACTGTTGAAGGTCATTGTAGATAAGGCTACATTGTATCAATCATATCTGACAATTTATTTTCCCAACAGATTTAAGATTGTCCAACTAAATTTCAAGTACATGTATATATGTTCTTGTTTGAAGGTTTCAAAGTCTAAACTTAATTCTTGGAATCAAGCTGAGCACTTTAACCTGTGCTTGAGTAATTTAAATATCTTCTTACTGTTTATAGTGACACATTCATCATGGTATTCCTATCATTAAAAGAAATATATCTGACATGATCGATACATGATACATGTTTTTGACACTCCAGAAAATTTCAAGGAATACTTTATCAAGAAAAACCTCAATATTTCCAATAATTTGAATGATCAATACATATAAATTTATCTTTATATTACATTTAAATGAGTGTTTTTGTAATTTAAAACCATTTCCTGTTTTCAAAAATAGATCCCATACAAAAAGAACTGTCCTGGAATTAGTCCACAAGGAATTCTGAATTGGTTGTGGATGTGTAACAAAGAAAGGATACTTTTCAAAACATTGGGAAAATACATGTCAATTATGCAACACGAAAGTATTTTATCAAATCAGAATTATAGTACAATACTTCAGAAATATTTTTAAAAACCCTAACTCCACTTTTCCACTATTCAGACCATGTGTTGTTTCTTTGTCTGTTGATATTATTTTTTTTGGCAGAAGTAATGAATGTTGGTGTTTGTTGTGTCACAGAATAGAAGTACCTTCATAATATAAGTTCCAAATGGAAACAATATTCTGGAATATTATTTCCACTGGAATAAGTATTACAGTAAATGTTCCTAACAGAATAAATGGTATAGAATATTTGTTCCAACAGGAACAGATATTATGACATTGTTTATAACAAAGTTTCCTGTGGAACTTCTGTTAGGCGGAACAAATATACGTTAACAGTTGTACTGTGCAGTATTTTTGGAGATTCCATGTGTTATCCTTTTTTAAGTATTTATCAATTACATGACTTGGGGAATCTTTTGTTAATGAAGGTTTATCATTTAAATGGTATCACCATCTAAAACCCATGTGATTAATGAAGCAAGATCCGCTTACCTTTTCGAGAGGACCTGAGCTTGCCCCTCAGCTTGGAAGGTGTTGCTCAGTTATTTGTTTTTTACGCAGTGTTTTGTAGACTGTTGTTTGTCTCTTTATGGTTTTTGGTTTTTGTCAAGGAATTGTCAGTCTCTCTTAGACTTATCAGTTTTTATTTTCCTTTTGGTATCTTACGCCTCTTTTTTCCACCCATCTCAGCGGAACAATATTTGTCTCTATATCAGATCATATCAGGCCAACAATTGTATTTATCAATTTTATAATTATATTTTAAGTTTTGTTCTGTTTCTTCCCTTGGCATGTCATAAATGATTTTCTAGAATATTAGTACGATTAACTGTAAAGCTACGAATTAGCAACTACTACAAAATTTCCCCTTTGTGTGAATCATCAATAATTCTGTCTATGATCATCGATGCATTTATTAGCGCTAATTATAAACATTGCTGTCTATCATGTGATGTACACGAAACTGATCAATGTCAATAAAATGAACTAAAGTCTATGGAACACAAGTTCCCTGTGATAACAAGGTACAACAGATCCTAGAGTATATCAAGGTATATCAAGGCTAACGGAAATTTTTCAGTTCTTAAAATTTGATTGTTTTTGAGGCAATTTTATAGGAGACGGACCCTATCCCTTACCATGTGGTTACCCTAAAATGCCCTTTCTGAATAAAAAGACAACACATATTTATGAGATAGCATTCTCAGATCATACTGACCACTAATGGGTCATAGTATTTTGCTAATTGCAGGTTACATCCACCTGCCCATGCAGGTGCAGTTTCATATCACAGACCCTTATAATAAGAGTGCCAACTGACTAGAGAACCCAGTTGATGTCTTAGGATAAAAATAGAAGATTTCATATCACATATTATATGTGCAAACCATTTTATATCTCATAATTGCATGTATCAGTGTGTGCAACTGATGCTAGAGAACTTTTGTGCCATGTTTATATACTGATATGAACTCTTATTAAAATGTTAAATTTGTGTGCATGACTTGATATGATGTTTTGTTTTACTTGTTGTTATGTCGGTTTTAAAAGCTCTTCAGAGCTTATGTTTATCTTGCAATGTTTATATCGACTCTAAATAAAGCTTTATGTCTTATGTCTTATATAAATAAACAAACCTTATTTCAGCATTATTAATCCAAAATTAATTGAATTCCACTTGAAATATCCACATTCTTTACAAATCCACAATAATAAATTTCCATTTTAGACAGGTGATGTCAATTTCCAGGTTGTACTTGAAGCAAATCAATTTCAAATTATGTCACAGAAATAAATCCTTCTATCCCAGAAAAAAGTCTATTTTCTATAAATCCATGCTTTCTAACTCAGGTGAGACACAAGTAAATTAAGAAAATCCCAGGTAAAAATTACAGGTGACAATCTACAAAATAAACATTACAGTTTATTATATTGATTATTGAAGAATTAATTATCTAATTTGTTTGAGGCCTTTTGACATAGATTCCATTGTATACTTTTTAACCTATTGATAAAAAATTTAAACAAATGTGTTTTCGCCCTCTAGTGTTAAATATACTCCATAATTAGCACATTCATTTCAAAAGAAAGGATTTACCTGAATTTGGATTTTTTTCTTATTGATTTAAAAATGTTAATTTCACTCTTTAGAAATGTACACAATGACATACTACAAGAATTATATTTTTAAATCTTATTTTTCTTGTGAATCAAGAATAATATGCATTAGCACCATAATCCATTGCTCTTAAAATGTATACATGTATGTTAATTATTTTTTTTGCCTTTTATAAGTATGAAATACACTATTTTGCAAGTTTAATGTATTTTTCATTTTATGCAATTACAAATTAGCGTGCTAAATGTGCAAGGAAAAAGAACTGTGGTTTACTTTTTTCCGTTGATAAAATAAAACACCCTTTCATGGTTGACCAATTAACATGTTAATTAGGACAATCCAAGGTTAGGTGTAGAAAGTGTTCATAATAAAATATAAAAGTTTTTTAACACTTTTTGCAAATTTTAAAATTGACATTACATTAACATGCAAGAGATATTTCTTCTTTCATGTATTTAAATGAACATTGCAACTCTAGATTGTGTAATATATTTTGGGTTTAAAATTAAATCAAAATTTAAAGCAATTTTTGTTAATTAAAATTGAAAATCAGTTTTCCATTTGCATTTATAAATTATCATACTTCACATTTGAAATAAAAATTCTTTAAAAAAACGAATAAAAATTAATATATATTGTTTTACCTGTTACGAATTTAAATCAATTTTTCAATAAAAATCAAATATTTCTCCTCAAATGAATATGGAATCAACAATGCATCTAAAATGTTTAATGTCCATGGCGTACAAATTCTCCTTTGATAAAGTTAACAATATTATTTCACCTTTTCAGAATTTGAAATCGACACTGCAATTAACGTGGTAGTATTATTACCAAGCACTTGTTTAACAAATTAAGACATGTATTTGAACCGACACAGCCTACTGAACATCATTTAAAGATTATGATATTTAAAGAATAAAATATCAGATTGTACTTGAGAAGATTAAGCATAAATTAAACAATAGGTCCTTTTTACAGATCAATGAAAACTCAGGGATTTAAATATGTGCAACAGGGGCAGATAACTTAAAGAGGTTCCTTTATATTTTCATTTACTATATACAGAGTTTTCAAAAAGTTACTTAAACGTCATAACTTCAATTTTTTTTTTATGTTTGGGCCTTTTAAAGCTGAGTTTACACTACAAATTTTTCTCATTTTGAAGGCCATAATAAAAGTTGGGGTTTTTTTACACCTAAGGAGTGTTTAAATATAAAGAATAGAGAGATAATGGACAAAATAAATAAATAGGAAAATGGCTTAAAAATGAAAGAATAAAGAAATGAAGATCCCTCAACCAGACCCTCTTATATAATTCAGAATAACGACACATATCCTATTATGAAAGAGAAGAAAGCTCAAGGACATCGTGTAAGACTTGTTAGAGACATCCTATATGTAGACAGAGTGATATTATAACCCACAGACTTTAAAAGCTCCATCGCCTAACAACATCAATCGGAAAGATGGACTAATTACGCCTGAAGACTACCAGTCGCGTAAGAGACGGCGAAGAGAATCCCGAAACTCAACCGACATTCCATAGGGAGCCCCAGAAAAGAACAAGTGTAATGGTATGACAAACTTACTTGACAGTCAACAATGCTCAACTCGAACACATATCTGGTAAAAGTGTATTATGAGCAATATTATTATTTTTTATAATCTTACTCGTTTGATTCTTTCAGAACTAGTCACATATTCAACTGTATTTTCAAAGGAAGATTGAAAATGGAAGATAGAATAGTGATATTGCACAGTTATTCTTAAAATATCTAAAATTAGAAATCTAAAAACCTCAGCACTTTAATGTGACACAATCATAACAACCAATTAAATGATTTTTTAGATATAAGATGTGGTATGAGTGCCAATGAGACAACTCTCCATCCAAGTCAAAATTTATAAATGTTTTCTCTATTTCAGGTATACTGACAATAATAATATAACAATTAAAGCCTTTGTGTGAGGTCGATACGAGGATATATTGAATTAAAGAAGTATATTGACCTCAGACTTCATCTTCAGTCGATATACTTGTTTCCGGTAGATATATTCTTATATTGACTTCATAAAAAGGCTATAATTGTATATTATTATTGGTGGGATACCAGTATCTATAGTTTTTTCAAATTCCATCAAAACACAAAATTTAATTTCTCTTTAAGAATATGTTTTTTTCATGCAGTCAGATTGTGTTCATCAATCTTAAAACCACAAATTTAAAACACTATAAAAAACAATTTTCACAAACCACTAAAATTGATACCAATAAGGAAAAGTACTTTGACAGTACATGTAAAGTAGTATTATATTGTCAGTGTGGGGTATGTTATCTCAAGGATTAAGTACACTGCATTTTAAAGGTACCAGAAATTTGATGTCTATATGATAAATGAACACTGGAATGTTATAGTTATGTCCTAAATAAATCAATGAAGATCAAATTAAGTATCTACATGAGAAAATAATTTATCTTTGGTTAAAATATAATGTAATTGTGGTCCAAATGTAATTTATCATAAGATAAAATTAAATTAGAAATGGGATAAAAAAATGGTCAAAAAAATGTGTGCTGAAAAGTAATTTAATGGACCCTTTTTTCTCATATCTGAAGTATTTTAATTATATTTTATATTCCAGCAGTATCTGCATATGGACTGTATCTTTTGTTGATAGGATAAGATTCCGTGAGACTTCCTGATAACAAAGGGTCCAAAAAGGGGTAGGGGTGGGTATGAGCACAGACAACAGGAAAAAAGTGTACATTTGAAGATGACTAAAAATCAAAAATATAGCTTACACTTTACTTTCTTATCAATTTGTACGAAACACAGTGAATATTCAGCCACCTGTTTTTGTTAGATTTTTTTCTGCTTTGTATTTTGTATAGATCTGATGAGTTAAGCCCTTTCCAGCTGATATTTATAGTTTGTTCTTATGTTGTGCTGTTTCACCACTGTCCAAAGTTAGGGGAGGGTTGACACCTTCAAACATATTTAACCCCTCCACATTCTGTATGTGCCTGTCCCAAGTCAGAGTCTGTAGTTCAGTGGTTGTCATTGGTTCATGTCTGTCATATTTGTTTTTCGTAAATTGTTTTGTATAAATCAGGCTTCATATTTTTCATACCAGGGCTTTTTACAGCCAACTATACGGTATGGGTTTTTCTCATTGTTGAAGGCCGTATGGTTGCCTATAATTGCTTACATCCACTTCATTTGAACTTTGTTGGATAGTTTTCTCATTGGCAATCATACCACATCTCATTATTTTTATATTCAAGCACAAAAACCTGTGAAAAAAAAATTGCATCCATCGATGTTCACTTTGCACAAAAGTAATCACCTGCATTACAAGTAAAGATGACATCATGACCCTTGGAAAGTTATCAACACCATCAAAATTTTTTTATGCGGATAAGTATGTTTGAAGGTGCCAACCCTCCCCTAACCTGGGACAGTGGTGTAATGGCACAACATAATAACAAACTATAAAGATCAGTTGGAAAAGGTTTAACTCATCAGATCTATACAAAATACAAAGCAGAAAAAAAATCTAACAAAACAGGAGGTTGAAGCTTATATATTCACTAATTTTCGTACAAATTGGTAAGAAAGTAAAGTGTAAGCTATATTTTTTATTTTTGATCATCTTTAAATGTACACTTTTTTCCTGTTGTCCGTGCTCATATCCACCCCTTTTTGGACCCTTTGTTGACTTTTATGGAATATCTGTTATATATGACCATGCACAAGTTTGTTCCAATCATCATAGGCAACATATTGTCTTCATTCCTTCTATTATCATGATTATTACTGATACCTTATGCAACTAACCAGCAACTCCCTTCTTGCCATGAGCAACACAGCGTGTGACGGGTGCTTGTACCAGTGGGGCAGAAACTCACCCACAAATATTGGCAGGGTTCTTGCACTTAATCTTGAGTTTTGTTTGTAATATTTGTTGACCTTTTTTTTCACCATTTTTGTTCTGGCCATGGTGTTGTGCTTTACTTAGATTTGTGTTGCCCCCTGGTATTTTCTTCTCCTCTTCTTAACCTTAACAAATATCATAAATTGTTTTTTATTTCTTGTTTTGTACATAAATCATATTTTTCTCATATGAATTTATTGACATTAAGGCATTGGTTGGGGTGTGAGTTTTGCTCATTGTGAAAGGCTCTTACGGTGCCTTAATAATTGCTAATTTTTACGTTATTTGGTCCTTTGTAGAGTGATGTGTCATTGGCGTTCATATTACATCTTATTTTTTATGTTTTTATATTAGAAATATGAATCAAGGTAAATGTCGGATATACACCATCAGAAAAAAAACAAAACATAAAAATCAAAATCAAAAGCCATATCCAAGCTCTAGATTGTCTTGAGTCTAGAGTTCAGAAAAGCTGTGGACACCCTCATTATTGTGACTATAGAACAAAATGTTTTTCATTAAATTATAATACGTTAGGTAAATGTCCATGTTGTTTGCAGTTACAGATTTTAAAAACCTACGCAAAAATTTGATACAGGAATTAATAAAACAAAATAAATGCTTGCTAATAATCATGATAATTCAACATATTTAAAATATATAATTCTATATAGTTACTACCTACTTAATTTGTCATGTCTTTACATATATATACAAGAATATGTTCGAAAATTAAAAAGTTACTTGGTACAGTGATGTACAGTTATTTTTTGAGATTACATGGTAATATCTGTTAGAGCTTCAGACCTGTAAAATAATATATATATGCAGTTTTACAGTCTACCTTCAAAATGCAATAAAAATATGTAACTGGTAAAAAAAACTTGAAATTGCTGAATCATACTCTCAATGAAAAGTTAATTTAACTCACGTAGCTTTTTAATGTTGTTTTATTTTTGCTTTTGCGGTATTGTGCTTTTGAATGTACATTATAATATTTCATTTCACTGTTATTAGGAGAAAATATCTACAAATGTAACTTACCCCATTCAAAGCTTATATTCTTTGATCTTTTCAACATCTATATTTTAAAAAATGATATTTTCTCCTGCTTAATGACACCTACTCAGTGTTTCATATATCATGTTTATAGTGGGAGGAGCCACTTACATGTAAACATTTCAAAAATATTTAATTGCTTAATACTTTATCAAGATTTTTAACTATATGGGATGAATTGATCTTTTAAAATATTTTCATGTAAAAATTTTTATTTGCTACACTATAGATGTCTTTTTATATATATTTATGTGAAAATTCTTTAAATGTCAAGTCAATATGAAAAACAACTTTAATAAAATAACTGAACCATATCATAACATAATCATATTATTTATATAATCCTTTAATAGTTTAAATTTTGTTGAAAGGTTCATAAAACTAACTTTATTATGTCATTATTAAGAAATTGTTTTCTTGACAATTTGAATTAAGGAAGATTTCTGTGATCCAAGTTTTTCCTTTGTCAAGTCAAAATCTGGTATAGTAATAAAATGTGCTTTTAAAAACAAATGTAAAGTTTCTGACTGTGTGCTTTAATTGCAGTAATCAAAAATCCCAGGCAGATGTTTAATGTCAGTATGCTAATATTGCACATATTGAATGATGCACTCAGCCACTGTCAATGAAACAATTTACGTCACATGTTCGCTCAGAACATCAAATTTTATATAAAAATACTGAAGTTTGATATTTTTTTATGTCAATCATTGTTATGATGCCCAAATTATAACCTTGATTGCCTTTTGTTACTAAGTCTTAAAGGATTAAAATCAGGGTAATATAGAATAGAGAATGGAAACAATGAATGACTGTCAAAGACACAACCCGACCAAAGAGTAGAAAACAGCTCAAAGCAAACAATGGTTCTCCAATGCAGAGAAAAAATCCAGCTCCGATGGCAGGTTTTACTCACACCACATCTTCTTATTTCTATTTAACTTCCCCTTAACAATAATGTATCAAAATTTAAAAACACACAAGACTTACAAAGTATAGATCGAGGATCTTGACTTTTCTAATATCGATCCCTCCCCATATCTCTAGCCAATGTAGAATAAAAAAACACAGAAATTAGTACAGTATGTAACTCAGTTTAAAAGAAGTCCGAGTCTCATATATATAAGAAGACTGCTCCTGTATAAAAATATTTCAGAATATACGAGAAAACCTTACAGGGTGATTTCTATCACTCCCATCCCCAGTCACCCCAAAAAAAAGATGTTTGCAGGGGATTAAATCAAAGCGTATAAATAGTTTACAACAATGGATATGCCTAGCCAAGGAATTGTATATATATCTAATATTTTAAATATACAATTCCTTGGTCTAACTGAGTATATCCTATTTCAATTTTCCTGCTAACATTGCAGTTAGTTGTTCAGTTTAATAATTCTTTGGGAGTTTTGTTTCAATATGCAATATTTTATATATATATGTAATATATATATATGCATGATGGTCATAAATCATATAAAAACATTCTAAAATCTCAAAATCTCTGCAAGCAAAATTTTCCCAAACAAACCATTTACTGGGGACCATAGAAAGAGGGGAAAGAAACATGAATTATAGCTCTATGTATGTTTTCCCATAGAAACAGAAACATGTGCAGACACAATCTGATCGTCAGAATGATCCCGTGTCAACGCGCCGTGTGTGTAGCAGACAGGCGCGAATACAGAATTTGATGTGAGGGGTTTAAAGGATAAAGGGGGGTTCCAACTATATGTCCCCATTCAAATGCATTGATCGTCGAAAAAAAGGGGGGTTCCAACCCCGGAACCCCCATCTGGATCCGCCACTGTAACGGCTGTAATTTTACGAACCCGATTAAATTCAGTCGTTATATTCCGCTGCCCTCTATGATGTACGTTAGCCTGGGGTCCTGGCTCACTGCTCGACAGTAGATCCTTTCGACGAAGTATTAGATTGGATCAGGATACTATAAGTTATCTACGTTCATATCCGTAGATATGGATATTTTAACACCCTGAAGTATCCAAGTACACCCTGAGGCGCAGCCGAAGGGTGTACAGGGTACTGAAGGGTGTTAAAATATCCATATCTACGGATATGAACGTAGATAACGAATTTATCCCCGGTCTTAGTCTAAATCTGGCGATTTTTAGAGAAATTCGACCACAAAGTTTAACGCGAAAGCAACGTTTTTTTCATTTTTTAAATATCTTGTATTGAAATTTGGGAATTTGACATATTTTTAACGGGATGTAGGGTACTACCTTTGGTAGAACCCTACAGGTAGACAAATATAAGACGTTTTTAAACTAGAGACAGAGAAACTGAAATGGGTCGAATTTGGCGCGCAATGTTGTGAGAGTTACATCATAAACGGTGTGACATCAACGTGGGTCATTTGCATAGCTAGGTCAGTAGTACCATTCATTGACAGTGTGGCTGCATAGTGATGCATTTACTAAAATGAGTGGAAATAATCGATATAAGATAAAAATCTTTAGTGGATTAAGTATTTAATTATACAGACATCATGGAAAATCTACAGAATTCGATATTTCAGAAGGAACAACCATGGAACTAAGGAAAACGCGCGTGAAATTCCCCGATGTAATGGGTAGCAACGTCCGGGGATATGGGTTAGCAACACCCAGGGGCTATGGGTTTTGTAACGACGTGCGTTAACCAATCAAACTCCTAGAAATATACTAAGCCGGGGATAACAGGCTATCTATGACGTTTACTCCCCCTCGCGAGTGGGAAAGTCGCGGAGCACGCGGGGAGAGACTAAATTATTCGGGCTATGATTTTACCTATAAATTACATTTTTTCTCTGTTTAGGGGGCGCGCCGTGTGTGCTCCCGTCTGAATCCGCACCTGGCACACATGGACTGAGCGTCAACTTTTAAATCTCTAACTACAGTTTATTACACATAAAAAGCTTGGCTGTATAAAATGTACTTTTTTTAAGCTATAATAACCTTGCGTCTCTTTTTGACAGATTCGACCGCATGAAAGACTTGTACGTCAAATTATTTGAAATAGTAACCGGGGACCAATAGATAAATAGATTTATGTATTAATCCCAAGTGTGACATATGTTTCATGACTTTTGAAGAATCATTGGTATTATGATAATTCAGAAAATGAAAAATATAACTATAAATAAGATTATGTGATATATATATAACTGCAAATGAGACAACTCTCCACCAGAGACCAAATGACATAGAAGTTAATACATTTTACCCGTCAAGACCATCTCAACTAAATACACTTGCCAGTTCTGACTTCATATTGAGACAAATATAACACTGTGAACAACTAAAGTAATCTCAGGTTAATATATAAAACAGTCATTGGAACTTCGGACAAGGGAATCTCGGTATATTTTCTTGATCTGTTAATTCCTGATATTATATTTTACTGTATATGACTTAATTGTATATTTTGTCCCATACTCAGTTAGTTCAGGGACAGTCTATAGTTAGTATAGAAAGTCCCTGGTTAGTTTAATGACAATAATTTGATAAAATTTCAAAATAATAAATGTTACTGATTTAGCGGTAATTATTTTTCGGCTGAGAAGAAGTCTTCATTGAAGAACACTAGACAATAAAAGAGATATGCAGTAAATATCAAACTAGGTTCTGTATTAAGACAAATATTTAAACCTCTTAACCTATTAGGGCCTTTAATCAGCTGTGAATAGTTCAACAGAGGCAGCGAAATAATAGGCTATATACATATAGAGATAAGTCGTAACGGTTTGATTTCTCACCATCGGTCGTTAATATTCATGAAATTTAACCACTGGACGTTAAACAAACAACAATTTCTCTTTGACGTTCAGACATATATTTGAAATAACGACTAGAATAAATGACAAATATTCACAAGTTGTGAATATTTCAACAGAGGCAGCGAAATTCAAGGCCAATACATATAGGATCATATAGCATCGAGGATTTAAACCTGGGCGGACCCGGCGGACCCTAAAAAGAAAACAAAGTGTAATTTCTAGGTCAAATTACAGCCAAATTACTGTCAAATATGGTCCTTTAATTCTTAGGTGCGCACCAGCAAACAACAATTTCCCATTGACAGTCAGAAATTTATTTGAAATATCTTTAGATCGAGTGACAAAAAGTACAATCAAAATTATCGATTATCAGTCGATAATTGATATCGACAATTAACTTTCAACTTTGTGTGTAAGTACCAGTGGGGAATCTAGTGAACGAAGACAATAGAAAATTCACTCTTCTTATGAAAAAGTCTAGAAAATCAATAATTAAACAATGCCGGTGACGATACTGATCAAAAGTAACTTCTAAACAATAATTGTAAATTTTAAAGAAATTATTTGTTAAACTGTGTTATTAGAAATATACATGCAAACAAACGATGTTTTATGATCAGTATTTATCGAGATAATTGAATTAGAAGCTTGTGAGACTGAAATATAAAAAATGCCAATCTTTGCTACATATTGATAAAAAAAAATGGGAAAAAATCATGTGCATATAAAATATCTGAAGATCTTTCGGGTCACCAATTTTCAGGGTGTTCCATAAAGTCCTTAGCATGTTACAATTTACCAAAACATACTTATTTTTCACATCTAAGTTTTCGAGTACACCGGTCTGCTCTTGTCACATTAACATTCATTATAGAAATATTGTCTTTTCGAGGATGTAAAAATTTTAAAGTCTGTCTGTGCAGGTTCAAAAATTAAAGATAAATATTTTTTTAAAGTAGGTATCTTTGTACTAATTTTTATACAATTTTAAGAAAGGGTCATCTCGATTTATGTACATGTATTTGCGGTCTTCTCGATCTATTCATATTCAATGTTTACGTCGGGATAAGGTCCGTTTGAATTTGCTTAGTAACTTAATTTCAAAAGTGCCAATCTTAAAATTGAGAATGGAAATGGGGAATATGTCAAAGAGACAACAACCCGACCAAAGAGCAGACAACAGCCGAGGCCACCAATGGGTCTTCAATGCAGCGAGAAAATCCAGCACCCGGAGGTGGTCCTCAGCTGGCCCCTAACTAAAATTGTGTGCTAGTTCAGTGAAAATGGACGTCACACTAAACTCCAAAACATATAAATAAACTAAAATTAAAAAACATCCTAGACTAACAAAGGCCAGAGGCTCCTGACTTGGGACAGGCGCTAAAATGCGGCGGGGTTAAACATGTTTTGTGAGATCTCAACCCTCCCCCTATACCTCTAGCCAATGTAGAATAAAGAAACACATAGCAATACGCACAGTAAAACTCAGTTTAAAAGAAGTCCGAGTCCGATGTCAGAATAGGTAACAAAAGAAACTAAGCAAAATGACAATGATATATAAATGAACAAAGGACTACTAGCAGTTACTGACATGCCAGCTCCAGACCTCAATTAAACTGATTGAAAGATTAGGTCTTCATCATATGAAAATCAAGTACAATCCCTCCCGTTAGGGGTTTAGTATCTGTTTATTTTCGATGCAAAGACCCTATGAGTGAATCAATATTAATACCAAAATATGCAATCCTTAATGACTTGACAACAGTATCGCATATCAATTTGCTGCATATCAATCGATTTCTTTGAAATTTTTTCTCTGAACTTCTCTGATCTAGTTGCATATACATACAGATAATTAGCATGTTCCAGAGAGGTATACAGCCAGTAGAAAAATAAATTGAAGTTGTTAATACAGGAATTTATTCGCATAGCAACATTTTAAACCAATTTTACATCAAGCTCCTATAGCCAGCTGTACTCGACGTTTGCAATTTAAGGAGGGAGATGATAACTTAATTTTAATGGAAGTTTTGTTTTTATTTCAACTTATTATTTTTACTATTTACCAGAGCGTTTTCTCGTGAATTATTAATAGATAGCGTCCTTGCTAAAACGGGACAAACATTGAAAAGATCTAGGCCTGTATGCATAAAGTTACTTAAGTTAAGATTTGTTCCGAACGGACGGATTTTTCTTCATATCCTACGATAAATTAGTATTACGATTGGATATCTTAACTTAAGTAGCTTTATGCATAGGGCCCCTGGTTTTCAGTGTTTACAGGGGAGGTAATACTTTGTCACTAGATTTCCCACTGTACTACATTTAGTGGCGGATTCAGAGGGCGTAGAGGGCATATGCTCTCTCATTTTATTAGAAAATTTATAATTTCTTCGCATAAAATGATCGAAAAACTGTTCGCCTCTCTCCGCTCGGCGGTAAATATCCAGTTTTATGGAGTTACGCCCCTTTACAAATATCTGAATCCGCCCATGACATTGTAAAAGAGGGACGAAGATACCAGAGGGACAGTCAAACTCATATTCACCCATACTGACACAGCAAAAATCAACTTAACTAATCTACAAATCTACAAAGGACATAGCTTATCTATATAGATACATACATTTTTGTAGTATCTGTCGTTATTAGTTTATTGTTGTCTCTTCAAATACATATCATATTTGTATAAAGATTAAGATTGCATTGCAAACTCGTAAATTTTTGTGTATATCGACTGTTTCCTTAACAAAGCTGTCAATTACTGTTTACTTTGAAATAAAAAATTAATGCAATTTACTTTTACCTCCTTCAGCTCTCAAAAGAATGTCTGACATTATTTGTAAAGTGCAGTCTAGATTTTTATGGTGCTGCGTGTTTAAAGGCACAAAAGTCAAGTAAAAATTTACAAGTAGCATATAAATTTGAAATATTTGTATCTTTGTTTGCCATAATGAAACATCTTCACTCTTGATAGCACTCGATGACACAATGTTGAATAATGATTTAAAATTTTAATTCTTTTTATGCAATGATATCTTTAAGAGATACTAGTCAGTTAAATTTTCCGTTCTCTCCTATCAATGTTTGGAAGACAAATCATCAGTGTTCGTTTATTTAGTTCAAATACGTGGGTGTGTGTGTTACATAACTCAAAGCATGAATTTGATTCTAATGTCCGTTAGATCAAAGACTGTACTTTTGTTTTGTTTTGTTAAGAATGATGTTTGAATTTAAATTTGCTTTAAAGTTTATTCATAATTTTCCTAGGATCACACTTTTACCCCTTATATCCCATACCCTCACTTTTTACAACCTATATTCCCCATCTCAAAAGCGTGTCATATCCCCCATTAAAACCTGATTCAACGGTGAATTTTTCACTTGAAAATTTCTGCATCTTCCGGGTATATAGCACTCATTTTTATTTGTTTTTTTTTTTTCATTTTCTGCATCATTTATCAGTAATTTTGTAATTTAGTTGTTTGAAATTGTCATGGAATTGAGTTTATATTTGTAATTTTCTCGGCAATTTGTTTTTTTTTTTTTTTTTTTTCTTGAAAAAGAGAGGCGAAAGATACCAGAGGGACATTCAAATTCATAAATCGAAACGTCATGGTTAAAAAAGAAAAATACAAATAACAGTAAACAAAACACGACATATATAGAAAACTAAAGACTGAGCAACACTAACTCCACCAAAAACAGGGGGTGATCTCAGGTCCTCGTGTCACAGAATAGAAGTTCCTTCATAATATAAGTTCCAAATGGAAACAATATTCTGGAATATTATTTCCACTGGAATAAATATTACAGTAAATGTTCCTAACGGAATAAATGGTATAGAATATTTGTTCCAACAGGAACAGATATTATGACAATGTTTATAACAAAGTTTCCAGTGGAACTTCTGTTAGGCGGAACAAATATACGTTGACACTCGGGAAGGGTAAGGAGATCCTGCTCCACATGTGACACCCGTCGTGTCGCTCATGTAAGTACAAACTCGGTACTAATAAGTCTAATTCGGAAAAGAATATTACTCTTACCTGTTATAGTAAATGTAGTACGTGATGTTCCACAAAAGAATAGCTTGAGTTGACAGTTGGTTTGAATTAAAAAAAAAAACAATAATACAATTTATAATAATAACACTTTCAGTGTCCAAATCTTCCTACTGAAATAACACAATTCGCTAAGTCACACTCGATTTTGGTTCAAAATTAACAGAGCAAAATTATAGGTAAACAAAAATATCATTTAAATTCATAACGAATAACATGATTAACTCTGAATAATAAGAAAATTATTGATCAATGGATTAATAAGAGATTAAAGAATTACAGGATTAACGCCTGGGCTACTGGTCACATCAAAATATTAATTTACAACTTAATTAAACGTTAATACCTTTTACTATAATTTACGTTAAATTATCAAAATTGGAGGATCATGAGGGGTTAATTTGATAAAGTTATAAGTAATATTGAATAATAATAATTATCATATAAAATAATAAATCTATTTTATTTGAGTGTCACACATTGATTGATACAGTACATATATACAAATAAAAGTAATATCTTTAAAATGCAATAAATGTCCAGCCAAACAGTTGACTTATGAGACACTATAAAAACATACATGTACATAATTATAATAAACTGCATGTTAATTTGCAAAATATTCCTAGAGTTAAATATCTAATTAATTTAATTAAAAATCGCTATCAAAAATACTTGTCTGTCTATTCGAAATAACATCAAAAATGTGGTGCACACTGAATCTTATTTAAAAGTGTGCACCACATTTTTGAGGTTATTACGAATAGACATAAAACAAATTACAGTCATTTTCATAATTTAATTCTAAATTCCATTTTTAAGGAGTAAATCATGAAAAAAAACCTTAACGACGTCACGGTCACATGACAAAATTATGTTTATGAGCTGATAGACAAAAAACTTTCAGCCAATCAGAAGACGTGTTACATATAAAATTAAATTATTAAAAATCATACAAAATACTCTATTAAAACGTCTCGAATATGCATATTTGCCAGAGGACACTATATCAATCAATCACTGTCGATTATCAAATCAGTCAATTATTCGTTCATATAAAAAGATGTAGTATGATTGCCAATGAGACAACTCTCCACAAGAGACCAAATGACACAGAAATTAACAACTATAGGTCAGCGTATGGCCTTCAACAATGAGCAAAGCCCATACCGCATAGTCAGCTATAAAAGGCCCCGAAATCACAAATGTAAAACAATTCAAACGAGAATACTAACGGCCTAATTTATGTACAAAATAATGAACGTAAAACAAATATGTTACACAGCAACAAACGACAACCACTGAATTACAGGCTCCTGCCTTAGGACAGGCACATACAGAATGTGGCGGGGTTAAACTCGTTTGAATGCACCAATCCTCCCCCTAACCTGGGACAGTGGTACGCGTGTAACAGTACAACATAAGTCTTAGAACAAACTATAAAAATCAGTTGAAAAAGGCTTAACTCATCAGATGGATACAAATAGAAATACATCTAACAATAAATGGGGAATGTGTCCATGGGACACATTTGATGCCCCCGCTTGCATATAACGTTATAAAGGAACATAACCCAAGAACGGCAAACGTGATGCTATCTGAGTTTTTGTGGTAATAAGCATTGTGTGAAAGTTTTATAACATTTGGTTGAGGCAAACTTAAGTTAGAGAACGGAAACGAAAAATAAAGGCATAAATGTAGAATGGTAAAAATGACACCACCAAAATTCAAACTTTATCTATGTTTTGTGGTTATAAGCATTGTGTATAAGATTCATAACATTTGGTTGAGGCAAACTAAAGTTAGAGAACGGAAACGGAAAATTCAGCAATTTTTCCATTTGTAAAGGGACTTAATTCTAGAACAGTAAAAGTGACACCACCCAAATTCAAACTTGATCTGTGTTTTGTGGTAATAAGCATTGTCTATAAGTTTCATAACATTTGGTTGAGGCAAACTAAAGTTAGAGAACGGAAACCAATTTCGGGACGTACGGACGGACAAGGGTAAAATTTAATGCCCCTCCGCTACGGCAGGGGCATAAAAACACAGAGTATTCAATCAATCGATCTAACAATCAATCAAATATTCCGTCAGTCAATTATTAATTCGGACATTTATTCGATCAATCGATCTGTCAATTTATCAAATATTCCATCAGTCAATTATTCGTTCATACATTTATTCGATCAAATTATTCGTTCATACATCTATTCGATCAATCGATCTAACAATTAATTAAACATTCCATCAGTCAATTATTCGTTCATATAAATAAGATGTGGTATGAGTGCCAATGAGACAACTATCCATCCAAATCACAATATGTAAACAGTAAACAATTATAGGGCAAAGTACGGCCTTCAACACGGAGTCTTGCATGGCTCACACCAAACAGCAAGCTATAAAGAGCCACAGAAAGATCAGTGTAAAACAATTCAAACAGGAAAACCAACGGTCTAATCTATATAAAAAACGAGAAACGAGAAACATTTATGAACCACACCAACAAACGACAAACACTGAACAACAGGCTCCTGACTTAGGACAGGTGCATAAAAATGCAGTGGGTTTAAACGTTTTAACAGGCGCCAACCTTCACCCTAACCTGAAACAGTGTATAACATTACAACATAAAAAGACACTCAATAAAATATCCATTGAAATGGCTTAACTTTATTCGATCAATCGATCTAACAATAAATCAATAGATTGACTGATCGATTAATCAATTCAAAATAAAGGCAACAATAATAGCATCAAAATAATACTGATAGTAACAAATGTTCATTTTATAACTGAATTAAGGACCAATAAATATATTTGCTTGAAATATTTACAGCATAGAATAAAGAAGTGTGGTCTTTAGACACTCAATTTTAATAACAAAAAAAATCTTGACAAGTTCTGATCTTTTATTAAATTTAAATGCATTTCTTTAATATTAACTATTGGTTTAAATCACCTTGCCCTATATCTTTAACGTGAAAAAGACACAACTGAAGATGACTTCCAAAACCATATTTTGGAAATTGAAAGGGGGCGGTACAGAAACATAAAAAGAGAAGCTCGCTTATGTCAATATTGTTCTTTAAATAAAATAGATGATGAATATCATTTCTTATTTAAATGTAAACAAAATGGAAACTTGAGACTTGAATTCTTAAGTAAAAGTAAAAATATCTATTCATATATAGATGAGATGGATAAATTGGATAAATTGATTTTATGTTTTTCATGTCCGTCAGTTATGCGGTATGCGGCTCCATTTATTAAAAAGTCCTGGTCACTGGTCACTGAGGAGAGTGGATTTTGTACATATAGGAATTGATACGGAAGCGTATTAGCGCCACACATTTTGTTTTTTTATAATTTTCTTCCAATCTTTGCGCAAACTTTTGCGTTACAACGCAAACCTTTGCGATATAACGCAAACCTTTGCGATATAACGCAAACATAAGTCATAATTTGTAAAAGTAAACCGTTATAGTTCAAAGTACGGTCTTCAACACGGAGCATTGGCTCACACCGAACATCAAGCTATAAAGTGCCCCCAAAATGATATACATGATAATACATGTACATATATTACAATGAAAATTGAGTAAAATAAAGTTATACCGAAGAAAAAAAACCAACCCTGCTAATATAGCTATAGCCGAATATAAATATACTTCCAAAGTAAGCTCTCGTTTGAGGATTGTGTAAAGTTGGCTAACTACCCTTTTGCAATAAATGAATAAAATAAAGATGTTATATTAATAAAATTTTGTTCTCTCCATTTAAATTGCTACCAAGTTACCCCTCTAGATTGAAAATTTCATGACTTTTTATCAAAGAATCTTTATCATATTCTGAGATTTAAAAACGATTTCTTACACCAAAATTTAAAAAAATCTTTCTTAATAGTTCATTTTACAGCAGAAAGATCATTTTGTCTATTTGCCTTGACAGTTTTACAATTGTATGACATTATTTTTGCTCTTATCTACTGAATCAAAATTCTAAAATGTTGGCCTTTCAAATAAAATATGCCTATAACATATCTATTTTCTTGTTAAATTATATACTTTTCTGATTCCTATGCATATTTATTATAATGACTTTGCCTTGTACATGTATTTATGGTTCTTTTCCTAACTAAATCACAACAGAAATTTAATGACAGACGGGCATATATACAAAACTTAATGAATAATTGAAATCAAGATGTTTGCGTTATAACGCAAAGGTTTGCGTTATATCGCAAATGTTTGCGTTAAAACGCAAAAGGTTTGCGTTATAACGCAAAGGTTTGCGTTACAACGCAAAAGTTTGCGTTATTTCGCAAATGTTTGCGTTGTAACGCAAAGATAGGAAGAAAATTATAAAAAAAAATGTGTGGCGCTAATACGCTTCCGTAAATTGATGTATTTTGTTTTTATTATTTTTGTGATTATTATGTAATGTGTTATTTGGTTTTCGTGTATGCCATCAACCCCATTGGGGTATAACTATGCATTATTTTCAATAAACATAAATCGAGGATAAACAAGTCCACAAATCACAGTATACAAAAATTTACTGAGTAACACGAGATCACACGAACACAGCCAGAAGGGAAGGGGGTGGGGTTTCAGGTGCTCCGGAAAGGTAGTAAGGAATTTTTGCTCCATGAGTGGCATCCGTCATTTTGATAATATTAAATAAAAATTCGGCGATGTTAGAATCGAGGAAAAGAGGAGTGGATTGTGTTAACGAGAATTGAGACATATCCTTGGTCATCTGTGACACAGTTATTCCATAACGGTCAATCAACTGGTGATAGCGTCCGTAAAATGTTTGAAGGAATTACTACAAATTTACCAATTCGAACCTACAGTGGCGGATTCAGGGGGGGGGGTTGGAACCCC
This sequence comes from Mytilus coruscus, assembly GCA_017311375.1. Classification (NCBI taxonomy): domain Eukaryota; kingdom Metazoa; phylum Mollusca; class Bivalvia; order Mytilida; family Mytilidae; genus Mytilus; species Mytilus coruscus. The sequence goes on from CM029608.1 coordinate 3,332,196, forward strand.
CCTTTTTTGACGATCAATGCTTTTGAATGGGGACATATGGTTGGAACCCCCTTTTAAAAATGGCCAGATCCGCCCCTGACCTATATGGTTCAATAGCTTCATTGGAAGCACCAAACCTCTATCAAGAAAATTAAATCATGAAAGTAAACGCAAGCTTTTGAATATCGTATCAACATGGAGATATATACTTGATATGCAGGCGCTGCTGGAATGTTGCTACTTAGAAATGGAAAGATCACAATTTGGAAGCTGAAATCTTCCCTATTGCCGTAAAGTTTCGTACTCAACCGACCCTCATTGTCAATTTCTAGATGTAAATTAAGATATATGAGGTAGATGTAACTGTAACTGTGGTATCCTTTATTTCATGTAATAATAGGAGTAAAATAGGAACATGCATATGACAACTGAGGGATGATCGCTCAAACCTGCTTAAACACCACAACAGTGTGTGTGTGCAAGTCTCAAGTCAATATCCTGTAATTCAGTGGTTGTATACAGGGGCGGATCCAGCCATTTTAAAAAGGGGGGTTCCCAACCCTGGATAAAGGGGGGGTTCCAACTATATGTCCCCATTCAAATGCATTGATCGTCAAGAAAAAAAGGGGGGTTTCAACCCCCGGAACCCCCCCTCTGGATCCGCCACTGGTATAGTTGGTTGCTGTCTGTTATATATGCCTTTTGTTTATTATTTAGTCATTGGTCGTTTAGTTGGTCGTTTAGTTGGTCATTTAGTTGGTCGTTTAGTTGGTCGTTTAGTTGGTCGTTTAGTTGGTCGTTAAGTTGGTCGTTTAGTTGGTCGTTTCGTTGGTCGTTTAGTTGGTCGTTTCGTTGGTCGTTTAGTTGGTCGTTTCGTTGGTCGTTTAGTTGGTCGTTTAGTTGGTCGTTTAGTTGGTCGTTTAGTTGGTCGTTTAGTTGGTCGTTTAGTTGGTCGTTTCGTTATCCATTGTTTCACATTTTGTCATGCAGCTTTTTATTTCATAGCTGACTATATAGTATGTGTTTTGCTCATTGTTGAAGGCCGTACAGAGACGTATGTTTGTTACATGTTTGGTGGATACTATAGTAGTTGTCTCATTGCCAGTCATACCACATCTCTCTATTGTATATATATATAAATACATCTCTAAACAGGTTGTGAATGAATTCTACAAATATGCATGGTTTACAACATCGATCAATAGAAAAAGCATTTTGATTGTTGGTCTGTCTAAGTAATTACGTGATGATTGGTTAACTTTGATGTTTAATCCTACACTTTCAGCCACCGGCTATACCGTGGCGGCCATGCAGTTTTTATTTGTGAAGGAAGCAGGAGTGCCCAGAAGAACCACCGACCTTCAGCTGGAAAACTGACAATCCTAGATAATTAAGATTGGAGTCGACCGCACCTGCAATGTGTTAGGTTCGAACTCACAACCTCAGTGTTGACAGGCCACCGAGGTCCCTTCCTTTCTCTCTGTCTGTCCGAGTGACATATACCCCAAATCTTTTTTAATTAACATATTTGAGGATATGTTTTAACTCCACAACACTGTGACGTGTTTTTAATATGACCTTCATCAGATACGCTCGAGACTAAAATAGAAACTCGTTCAGACGTACTATTGTGAGTATGGTTGACAAATGCAACGACTAAACTGTAGATGTGGTATATACGTCAATGAAACAGCACCCCAACGAAAAACAAATAATCAAACAGACTTCTATAGGGGCAACATACAATACCGTCTTCATCAATACTCATGCAGGTGTCTATATACAATAAATGTCAAGCTCTAAATGTGTATCTGTAGTTTCAATGGTATTATTAAACACGTGTTATATATATTATTATTTGAAGTTGAGAATAAACAAGTCAAAATGAAATAATTTCAAGGTGAAAATTGTACCTATAAGATATTTTAATATTCTTTCAGTGGAAATAAGATCTATTAAAATCCTCCTTAATAAAAACAAATTTCAAATTGATGTTATCTTTTGACAAAATTATTTGTAGTTTGAAAATTACCGTGAAAATTAAAATGTTAAAAGTAGAATTTAATTACTTAATTGAAATTATAAACACATTATCAATCGTGTCTCTAATAAAATATACTGTGTTGAAATTAAAATCTACCAAGTGCTTCTGGACGGAACAAAAGGCATTTCAATTTTAATTTTGGAACAATTTTCATTAAAAAATAGTTAAAAGTATTGTATTTTTGATTGCAGTGTTACGCGGATTAAGATCTAGTCAAGATATCCAGAATGCAATCTCGGTTGTTAACGTCTCTTAAAGAAAACGCACCAGAAATGATATTATGTACAGAAAGATATACATAGCGAATAAACATTAATGATAGAAATAAATGAAGGTCTAGGTGGGGTTAACATAATAGAGAATAATGGGGTGGGGGAATGGAAAATTATTGTCAAATAAATCAAAGAATAGAGAAACTTTGGAATAACAAAATGCAGAAAATACCACCATCCAGACCAACACAAATGTAGACGATTAAAATTGTCAAAAACATAAAACGAAATAATGAATCTTAGTTTATTACCAAAATATTTGTGATAAAAAAATGGCGCTATAAAGAACAGGGAAAACCGTCTGTCAAATTTGTCTTAGAGAGCGTCAACCTAACATCATTTTATTTTTTTATATAATTCTAATTAGTCATAAACAAAACAAAAATGGACATGGACTTAATATGTTCGTTCCGCGATATACCACCTTTATTCAAAATCTAAAATTTAAAAAAAAAACCTAGTATATCTATACATCAGTTGTCATAAAACTAGCAATATGAAGAAGGGAAAATCTCAAAGAACAAAGAATTTCAACAAAAGTCTTTAACTCAAAAACAACTAAGAAGTTTGTGTGCGATGAAAGGATGGAGGAAATGATAACGACAATTATTATAACGGTCTAGAGGGCCGGGTTTACCACAGAATAATGGGCCAAATCTACAGAAAAAATGAACCACATAAATAAAGAACAGAGAAAACTAGACCACAAAAACAGAGAATATAGAATAATTAGGCGCTAAGATATAAAGAATAAAGAATAAAAAATAATGAAGAATAGAGAGAAAATGCTACAATCTTTATTATAATTATTTTATCTAAATCAAGCCTTTAAAACTGAAGTTTTCTCGGTTTCACATTTTTCATGTTAGGGCCTTTTATAGCTGACTATACTGCATAGTTTTAGCACATTTTTGATGGCCGTACGCAGGGGCGTTTGTATGATATTTGAAAGAGGGCGTAGAATGAAATCTTTCATTGAATGAAAAATTTTGGACCTTTTTGGCTAAAAAACATAAAATAATTGTGAAATATGATAAATTGCCATATTCAATACAATATTAGCAGATTACGATAGTTTTTTTTTTTTTGAAAAGGGGGGCGTACGCCCATTACTCCCTCACCTGGACCCGCCCCTGGTACGGTGACATAGCTATTATATAGTTGCTAACACTAACGTTTTTGGTCTCTGAAGGATAGTTGTCTCGTTGACAATCATACCATATCTCCTTATTCTTTTCAATTAGTTTGAATAGATTGACTCGGGCCTCAATATATGATGATATAATCAAAATAACAAAATAGCTGACCTAACTTTCAAACAATGTGCAAAAATCTCAATACAATACTTCATAAACCGCAAGTAAACAAACTCAGGGACTTAATCGGCTAAATCTTAAAAAATAATACGAAAGTGAATTATTTAACTTTATAATAATATTTCAGTTAATATTTAACACCTTAAACGTAAAATCGTATTGTCGTCATTTTCAATAGAAAGAATAAAATTACCAAAACTTCAATATTCATAAAAACAAATATTGAGATACATTTCTATTATGGATATTTAAACTCCAGACGTTCCTGCCGCTATGTTTTGTTTGTGGGAAAATAAATGTACACCTAATTAGTTTTGGTAAATATTGAATTTACCTGGCAAGATTATGCCATTTTATTTTATTGCTTTTTTTCGTGTTCGCGACAATTTTATGGGTGGGTTGGGGGGTCACTGGAATGAAATTTGAAAAAAAATAAGCAGGACAGGAGTTTTGAGTAAAAAAAAGGGCAGGATGAGACACTTGCATAAAAAAAAAGTCAGGATGAAAATTTAGGTAAAAAAAAGGCAGGATAAACTTGAAAAAAAAGGCAGGACCGAACAGAGTGAAAAATAAAAAGGCAGGACAGAGATTACAACTAAAAAAAAAAGGCAGGACAAAATTTTTCATCCTAGCCCCCTATAAAAATCAAATGGCAGTTCCCTTACGAAAAAGACTGTTAACTGTTGTTAAATTTTCCTTTTTCGGATAATGGTGTTCCTATGGCCACTTCTTTCCGACTCGTTCACGATGCCGTGTAGTTACAATTCGGATTTCAATGAACATAATCTATGTTTAACTGCATGGTAAGTTGATCATTAAGTCAACCATTTACTTACCACAAATTACAAATATATGACTTACAAGGGCGGATCCAGCCATTTTTAGAAGGGGTTCCAACACATGCAAGTCACATAAAAAGAGGGTTCCAACCATACTTATACTGAAGTTATTGTCCGGAAACCAAATGTCTTCGGACGACGCTGACGCCGACGACGTGATACCATTTTTTTTGCGGTCGTATAAAAAGGGAGGTTATCTTAATAGAAACAAGTGAAACTGCGAGCTACTGCTCACTGATGATACCCCTAGCCCAAATATTTGACGGTAAACAGGAAGTTGTTGAGTGATTAATCTGAAAACGCATCACACGGTATAGCTGACTTATATAAACACTGAAACCAAATTTCAGAAATCCTTGTAATGTAGTTCCTGAGAAAAATGTGACGAAAATTTTCAACCTGGATGTGTTGTGTAAAATGATGTAAGTGTTCGGTAAACAGGAAGTTGTTGATGAGTGATCAATCTGAAAACGCATCACACGATTTAGCCGATTCATATAAACCCTGAAACCAAATTTCAGAAATCCTTGTATTGTAGTTCCTGAGAAAAATGCGACGAAAAATTTTCATGGGACGGAAGGACGGATTGACGGTTGGATGGACAGACAGAGGTAAAACCCCCACTTTTTTAAAGCGGGAGTATAATAAACCTGTAACCAAAGTTTCATGAAAAATGCTCAAATCACTTTTGAGTGATTGTCCGAACTGGAAAATCCCACCTTTTTTATGAATAAAATCCCGTAACTCGAAATGTAAAAAAAATTTATAAATATAGAGAGGGAACTTACGTCAATATATATAAACAACACCAAAGTTTCATGAAAACTGCTCAAACATTTTTGAGTTATTGTACTAAAACTGGAAAATCTCCCTTTTTTAATGAATAAAACCCCATATCTCAGAAACATAAAATTTAATAAAAATTTATAAAAATCGCAAGGGAGCTTAAAACAATAGATATAATCAATTCACTTAAGTTTCATGCAAATTGGTTAAAGCGTTTTTTTTAGATATTGTCCAACATGTTGACGACAGACGGACGGACAATGGTATACCATAATACGATACGAACAAGAGGTTCTAAAAGGCATGTGTTGCTCATCAATGTTTACAGTTTCTCTTTATCAACTTAAACGTTTGTCCAAAACACAATGAAAGGGAGGACATCATCATTTAAGCGCAATTGCTTACTGCATTTTTAGGCAAAATTTTACTCATTTGTAGATTTGAAGAGCAAGAACTCCAATAAGGAGTCAAATGAGGATTTAGGCCATATTGACTTATTTGTAGATCTCATCTTGCTGATCATTTTTACTATTTTAAAGTTTGTATGTATCTAATAAAGTTTACAAGATAATAACAGGGTGTCTTCCGCTATCATGGATTGTAAAATAGCAGAACACAATATATAGGTCTAGAATTTTAATTAGGTCAGGAAATTTTGATGCAGGAATACAACTTGCTAATAAGAGTTTTCATTTGAATAAACAAATTATTGTGATCTTATGTTATAAATGGTATCACTTATATTGTTACAAAAGTAGAATATTTTTGTTTGATGTCAATTTTTTTGAAATTTGGTATTAAGGAGAGGTAACTCAGAAAAAGCATAATTTACAAAGGAATCTTCAGGAAAAAAATTAGCTACCCCATTTTTTCTTTTGAAATTCTGAAAGCATTTTGTGAGTGGTGTCTTCTTATATTTTATTTTAAAACTCTATCATTTAGTTTACCTTCTATTCACATTATGATGCTTCTTTTCTGTATAATCCATACAAAATCTGTCATTTTTTCACCACATGTAGCTTGCAAACAAGCTCTGTGACCTATCATTTATATTTTACTTTTGAGCGTATCACAATATAAACAGTCTACAGGAAAACATGACATCCTATCCCAGACACATTATTCAGACTCAGAGCCGACCAGTCTTTGCTCTTACTTCTCAATGCAGCTTGCTTAGCTGAGAAGCAGCAAATACCAATTTTAAAGTCTTTTGTTTGACCCGGCCATGGATCGAACCCACAAACTTCAGCACACGAAATGAACATGCTAGCATGAGACCATAGAGGTGGTTACAATAGTACTGGACAAATATGTGAAGAAAATATCCGTTCAAGTCATTCAACATATTGAAAAATTTGAAGTATCATAAAACAGGACTCAGACTTCTTTTAAACTGAGTTTTACTCTGTGTTTTTTATTCCACATTGGCTAGAGGTATAGGGGGAGGGTTGAGATCTCACAAAACATGTTTAACCCTGCCGCATTTTTTCGCCTGTCCCAAGTCAGGAACCTCTGGCCTTTGTTAGTCTTGTGTTTTTTTAGTGTAAAACAATTCAAACAGGAAAACCAACGGTCTAAACTATATAAAAACGAGAAACGAGAAACACTTATGAACCACATCAACAAACGACAACCACTGAACAACAGGCTTCTGACTAAGGACAGGTGCATGCAAATGCAGCGGGTTTAAACGTTTAAACAGACGCGAACCTTCACCCTAACCCGAAACAGTAGTGTAACATTACAACATAAAAAGACACACTATAAAATATCAATTGAAATGGCTTAACTTGATCAACTTATATGTGTTCCCCCTAACAGAAGTTCCCATGAAAACTTTTTATAAACAATGCCATAATATCTGTTCCTGTTGAAACAAGTATTCTATAAGGAACAAATACTGTTATATTTGTTCCATTGGAAACAATATTACAGAATAGTTCTTCTACTTGGAACTTATATTATGAATGAATTTCTATTTCACGACAGATAAACAGAGGAACAAGGTGATTACCCTCCTAGAGTGGATATATAATAATTAACAAATAAATAATTCACTACATTACAAACATTCTGTCATATGATACAAAATGTTTTATTACATTCGTAAAAAGACAGGCAAAATATGAGAGAGATTTAAAAATGTTTCTGTACAAATAAATACATGTCAAAGAAATCACATGACATCAAAATGGCTGACATGATACAGCTTAAAACCTCCTTGTATGTTTTACATAGCATGTGACAAAATCCATGATGATCTTCTTCATTTCAGAAACCGTGCACCTGTAATTAGAGAATATTACATATTTACAATTGCACATAAAAGATGAATTCAGACATTTCTTACAACTGTTTTTCGTTAAAATTCTTCTAAGCTTAGAACTTATGAAATACAAAAAATGTACTATGGTTCATTGAATTCTAGAAACTCTATAGTTGATTTCTTTTTCTTTAAATTTTTAACAACTTCAAAATGTACTGTCATGACTGTTTCATATAAACTTAGAATTGATTATTTAACACAAGAATATTGTTTTACATGGATAATTGCTCACAGAAATAAAAGTAAAAAATTTTGTACTGGAAGTGAATCATTGTGCACATAGCTAAGTTAAGATAAAATTAAAGGTCACAGTTATTCTGAGACAAAAAAAATAATTAATAATGAGACGGACTTGTCAATTTTTTTGGGGTCATAGTTTGCATATGATCCCATTTCTTTCAAATCAGAGAGTTGCTTACATCTTATCATTCTCTGGTGGATAGTTCTCACATTGGCAATCACAGTGGCGGATCCAGGGGGGTCTGGGGTTTGAACCCCCTTTTTTTTGGCACCAATGCTTTTGAATGGACACATATGGTTGGAACCCCCTTTTAAAAAATGGCTGGATCTGCCCCTGAATCATATCACATGTTCATATTCTAATTATTAAGTTTCCCGCTTCTTAAACAAGCTACTGTGGATTCATTATTATTCGTTACCAATTTTTCATGGATCTCGTGGAAAAAAGGTGGACCACAAATTTAGCTATTCTACAAATACACATTTTCTACAGGCTTGTATAAAGAATTTGGCAAATCCACAAAATCAAGTATCCTCAATAATACATGTTTTCCCATATCCATAAAATTGGTATCAACGAAAATGAATGAATCCACACAGTATAATATGAAAATACAATTGTTTACCTTGAGTTGATCTTCTCTTGCAATGCCTACGATTTTCAGAAAGTCCCTTATATGTGTTCTCTGGTCTCCCTGTAACTGGATTACTTCCCCGTATTCTGGATGTTCAACCACTGTTCCATTGCATGCAAATTCCTAAAATACACAGAAACCTCAAATTGGTGTATTTAAATGTTTACATTCTTGTCTTATGATCTTACATGGGAAGTTGTCTATGGCCAATCATGCATTGTTCCACATCTCATTAGTTTTCATACATGTAAAAGCACGCTTAATGAATTCTTCCTTTAAAAGCACTATCAAAAGTCTTATAAAACAAGCATTCTGAAAGTATTGCATGGCAATACATAGTCCCCTACCGGGTAAAAATTCATTTTACTGGAACAAAATGCTTACTTGTTCTATAACTTGTCATGGTGTAAACAAAAAGAAAATATCATGTCAATATCTTCAAGCATGACTAAAAACAGTGTGGAAAACTGATTATATGAGTGAAAAAAAAACATTAGATATGATTAATAGTTCTCTAAAATTAGATATGATGTAATACAGTGTATATCTATTTTCAAATTATAATCAAATATAATTAATAGTTCCAAATATTTTTCTTTCATTTGTCACAAACTAATATAGATTTGTAACTTATCAATAAAATGTCAACAACTTTTATCTACACAATGTAATGTATTGAAATATATACATAAATAAAAATAGATTATTATCTAATTAAAGGATTTCTCTTCATAATTTTTTTTGTATATATATAGCATTCAGAAAATTAGTTTAATACTAAATAACAAACAAACCTGCCAAAAATTCTTCAAATAATTTAACAAAGAATGTCTTTTAAAAGTGAGTTATCTCCTTTGTACAGAAATATGGTTTAACATAGTACTCTAACATTAGATATGGTTCAGAGTTATGGTCCATAACTCTGGACTAAATTATCAGACCGGAACAAAATTCACACTTGATCTATGACTTGTCATGATAAAACTATATACCAAATATCAAATCAATATTGATCTTCAAGAACGAAGAAAAAAAGTGTGGAAAGCTCATTTGCCGGACTGACGGATGGACAGATGGACATACGGACTGCAAACCTAAAGTCCCCTTTGACTTTGTTGGTAGGGGACTAAAAACCATTGCACACTGCATTAGGTCAGTGGGCATGTTTTATGTTAATAGTAGAGTTAGGTTCCTTTAAAAATACAAAACGGTGCATTTTGTCTTCAAATTAACATACATTATGTACATTATATATAACCTTACATCTTTATAATTTTTACATGATGTCTTAATAGACAAAAACATGTCTGAAGGATCCTGCTTTTCTCACTGTAAATAATTGAATGTTCTGTTTGATGGAGTGTTCAAATTGTGATATAAAGGTTTACAACTACGTCTAAATACCCGTAATAAGATAAATTCATTACAGTGTGCAAGTGACCTATATGGAATGAACTGACCCATACATGTATGTATCGTATTAGATCACTAGCACACTGTGTTACTAATAATATACTACATTTCTTTAATTCATATTTGAAAACTAGTGCATCAGATTACCTTTTTACAAGCTTTAACAATCATTTTTAAGTCATAATCAGGTGAAATTCCCTGGACGGTGGTCAGTGTTTTTCTGCCATTTCTCTGCTGAATACGAATGTGGATCAACCCCTCCTGGACACCTGCTGTCCCATCTTCATCAACCGATGCATCCTTGAACGGATCTGTACAATAAAATTTTATCTATTTACTCATTCATCTGCCACATTTTTTTTTATGATCAGTCAAACCTGTTGAAGAGACCACCTATATTAAGCACAAGAGTGCACACGCTGAAATGTCTCGCCTATTTTAGTGACAATTGATTTTATGTTGATAGTCCTAAATATAAAGTTTTACTACAAGTATCACAAACTTAACATGATCCAAGAAAATGAGGTCAAGGTCAGATGAACCAAGCCAGAAATACATGTACACCTTTAACATGTTTAATATGGAAAAAGCTAGAAAAGCATATTTTAAAATAAAGAAAACAATAGGATTAGATAACCCTTGTCAACTTCTGGGAAAACTTTTTGATTCTTTAGTAGCCCCTATTCTCCTAGATTGTAGCGAAATTTGGGGAATTATCTCGATGTTTAAAGACACGGATACCTACATGTATGAAAAGTTACAATATATGTATAATAATAAAGCAAAATGAGGATGTTAAATTTTATGTATGCCTTTTTGTGCTTCTTCGTTACATTTGTTTGTTTTTATAGTGATTAAGATGATAACACAATGTTGACTGCTGTACCCCTATTTTTGACATTTTTACCTATTGTGTCTGTTTTGTTCACGCATTGTTGTCAATATAATGGAATTTGATGCGACTGTATTACAAGTGAGAGGTTTAGCTAGCTATAAAACCAGGTTCAATCCACCATTTTCTACATAAGAAAATGCCTGTACCAAGTCAGGAATGTGACAGTTGTTATCCATTCGTTCGATGTGTTTGAGCTTTTGATTTTGCCATTTGATTAGGGACTTTCCTTTTTGAATTTTCCTTGGAGTTCAGTATTTTTGTGATTTTACTTTTTACATATAAAATTCATTAAAGAAATCTTAGTTCACTGTAAAGCCTCTAATGATGCATGCCGTTCCGAACTTGCTAGGATGCCATTAAAAAATAGGATAATGTTATCCAGTATAAAATTCTGGGACCATTTAATCACTTCAGAAGGAAGTTTAATTCACCAATTAAATAATGCTACGAAAATGAGCAACCCATGGGTATATAAAATGCTCTGCTGGGCGCAGCTTGATACGACCGCAGAGGTCGAACCATGAACAGTTGGGGCAAGTATGGACACAACATTCAAGCTTGATACAGCACTGAATTTGGATTGTGATTAAATATTTGACACAGCATAGGTTTCTGACACAGAATGAATGTGGTTAAGAACTTAAAATTTTTTAATTTACCTATTCAAACCATATCATTATTATTTGCTTTTATATATAAATCAGAAATAACCAATTTAAAATGGAAAATTTAAAGAAAAGAAATGAAAAAAAAAATCCCCCCTCAAATTTTTTGAACCCCCTTATGATTCATCACCCCAAACTCAATCCCAGCCTTCCTTTGTAGTATGGTACCTTGCAGTACAATTTCAGAGAGATCCATACACTTGAACACAAGTTATTGTCTGGAAACTAGAAAATGCTTATTTTGGCCCTTTTTCCTAAACGTTTTGGGCAATTACCCCAAACTCAATTCCAGTTTTCCTTTGTGATATGGAACCTTGTAGTACAATTTCAGAAAGATCCATACACTTACACACAAGTTATTGTCATGAAACTAGAAAATGCTTGTTTTTGCCCTTTTTGGCCCCTAATTCCTAAAATTTTGAGGCAATTACCCCCAAAATCAATCCCAGCATTCCCTTTGTGATATGGAACCTTGTGGTACAATGTCAGAGAGATCCATACACTTAACACACAAATTATGTCTGGAAGTTACAAAAATGCTTATTTTTGGCCCCTAATTCCTTAACTGTTGGTACCATAACCCCCAAAATCAATCCCAACCTTCCTTTTGTGGTATTGAACCTTATGGTAAAATTTCATAGAGATCCATTCACTTAAACTAAAGTTAGAGTGCGAAAACCAATGTGTCTTCGGACGACGACAACGACGATGCCAACGTCATACAAATATACGACCGCAAATAATTGACCAGTTTTTTCAAAAACAACATGCAAAATATTTCAGCATCTCCAAAATTAACATTTTTCTCGAGTGTTTACAATATGAGTGAATGTGCAGCTTATGTTGATGCTTTAAGAAATAGATCAGATCGATCCTCATTATGTACATGTAAATTAAGAGCTTGCCAATGAAAGAGGAAGATATTTAAAAGTGCCCAGGGGTCAAAGAATTTGTGAAATCTGCAAACGTGGTGAAATTGAAAATGAACAGCACATGCTACTACATTGTAGTGGGACTAAGACGGTACTCCAATATCAGAGAGACTTTTGAATTAAAAATGTCCAAAATTACAAAAAAAAGTAACACCCCTTTGTGCGATAAACATAAAATAAAGCTTATACAAGTTTAATAATAAATCTTACACGGCAATAAAACTATCTTCCTCTTTCGTAACAAATTGTTTCAATGTAAGAAGTTTACCATCTATTGCAATAGACATGATAGATTTTCATTATGTATTTTAAATTCACACAATTGTTTGCATTTTACTACTATGTTTATCCATTCGGTCATTACAATTTATTGTAAATGTGTTTGTGCCAATAAAATATTGTCTATTGCTTTTATTGTATGTTACATGTAATTTATTAGTCCAAATAATTATGACATCTTGAAAGGCTATTATATTTTTTTCTTTGACGCCTTACATCGATGTCATAACGCCGAACTCAGTTGGACTTTGAGAGAGAATTTACTGCTTTATTAAAACGTTTAGCTGATTTCTCCTAAAGATACTTCATTTAAGGAGTATAAAATATATTTTCGAACCAAACTCAGTAAATTTGACGGACCTGAATTTCCGGATAATATAAAACAAAGGTTCCGGAAATTCGGGTCTGTCAAATTTTACCGAGTTTGGTGCAAAAATTTATTTTATACTCTCCTAAAAAGAAATCAGATAAACATTTTAAAAAAAGCAGTAGATGATCGTCCGCCTCAGATGGAATTGTAACTTATTTTATTATTACTGTAGGAATTTATTGGAAATATTTTGCACAAACAAACACATAAAAGGTAAGAAATTTTATATATGCAAAAATTTTTAGCCATCAATGAAAATTTTATGACTAAATTGGGTCTCAAAGTTGAGACCAAAATATGCTCTCAAAGTCCAACTGAAAATGGTGGCTTCAGCATTATGATGTCGCAGAAATTTAAAATAGCCTTCCAAGACGTCATAATTACTTGGACTAGTTAATTTATAATTATATGCAACCAGTATATCTTCTAAATTATAAAATAAACGTTTTGTTAATGAAATGTTGATGCATTTTGTCCCAGAAGTTGGGTAAACATAAGTCCAAATAATTATGACTATTTGAATGGCTATTTTATTTTTTTGCTAAGACTTCAAAGCAAAAAAAAAAAAGACCTCGCAAGTACTGACTAGGTAAACATGGTAAACATTAAGAAAAAAAAAATTAAAATAGCCTTTCAAGACGTCATAATTATTTGGACTACGTAAACATGTGCCAGTACAAGGTAAAATAACAATAATACCAAACTCAAAAGAAAATTCAAAACGGAAAGTCCCATATCAAATGGCAAAATCAAAAGCTCAAACACATCGAACGAATGGAAAACAACTGTCATATTGCCTTGGTACAGCTGGCATTTCCTTATGTAGAGAATGACGCAA
>CM029608.1:4835742-4956406 GCA_017311375.1 Mytilus coruscus
TTTTCTTTATATTTTGGACTTATGGACTTATTTTTCTACTTTAATAAAGGCAACAGTAGTATACCGCTGTTCAATAGTCATAATTCGATTAAGCGAAAACAAATCCGGGTAACAAACTAAAACCGAGGGAAACACATCAACTATAAGAGGAAAACAACGGAGCAACAGAAACACTGAACTGCAACAAAATCAAACGCCAACATATATAGAAACGGACTGTTTGACTTGGTACAGGACATTTTAACAAAAAATGGTGAGTTGAACCTGGTTTTATGGCTAGCCAAACCTCACGCTTATATGGCAATGTTAAAAATACCGCTAAAATGACAACACTATGTGAGGGGAATACAGTAAAAACAAACGCAAGAACACTCAGCACAGAGAAATACATAAATAATTAATATAAAAGTACATTACAACATGTAAACCGCAGAATAACAACCGACACCTCCCATGAATTTATCACAACACACCAGGACACCACAAACGAAATATAAACTGCGCGTCACATGAATGGATCAACGTCACAAAAAGTGAGGTATTTTTGTGACCTTTATATTATCACAGGTCAATTTATAAAAATAAAATAATTTGTTTTATTTATAGACACGTACAAGACTATTAAATTGGAATTGAGTTTGTATTGGTGTTATTTTATGTATTTTCTATCCATGACAAGAATATTAAAATGGAATAGTGTTATTATTTGTATTTTCTAAACATTTCGGTTTTCTTCTAAATCACAACTGTGTATAAAAAAAAAAAAAAAAAAAAAAAAAAATCCTGTGCATATATATAGTTGCTTTAAACTTAAAATCATATAAATGAAATAGCTGATTTTATATCGTTACTTTTACATACATATAGAAAATAAAAATAATATAACTGTACTATAAGGCAAAATCATGTAAGACCAAACAGTAAATACACATGAAAACAAACAACATAAAACAAAAACACTGCAGACAAACCACGAGAAACTCGACTTTATTGACAAATAAGACATATGTGAAATGTAACAAAAATACAGAATTCAAACCATAAACGAAATAAACAGACAACAACTCATCACAAAATGACCCACCGGACCAACACGTAAAGGAATGTAACATGCATGATTTTTTATTAGTTGTTAGTGGCTTTGAACTAGCTGTCAGATAACTACGAGTACTCTCAGATCTGTTCCTAGTGTCTTTTTGTTTTTTGGATGTACAGGTACCCTGCCACGTCCACTTGTATTTTGTCCATCTGATGAGTTAAGCCTTTTTCAACTGATTTTATAGTTCGTTCTTATGTTGTACTGTTATATCACTGTCCCAGGTTAGGGGAGGTTGGGATCCCGCTAACATGTTTAACCCCGCCACATTATGTATGTATGTGCCTGTCCCAAGTCAGGAGCCTGTAGTTCAGTGGTTGTCGTTTGTTTATGTGTTACATATTTGTTTTCGTTCATTTTTGTACATAAATAAGGCCGTTAGTTTTCTCGTTTGAATTGTTTTACATTGTCATTTCGGGGCCTTTTATAGCTGACTATGCGGTATGGGCTTTGCTCATTGTTGAAGGCCGTACGGTGACCTATAGTTGTTAATTTCTGTGTCATTTTGGTCTCTTGTGGACAGTTGTCTCATTGGCAATCGTACCACATCTTCTTTTTTATATTAACAACAAAATGCCCGAAAGCGGGATATATAAATACCGAACGACGTCGTCACCAAAGCGAACATAAGACATAACAAAATATCGAACCGGAATTACAAAAGAAACAATATAACTAAATACATGAATGCTGGATATATAAAACCAACCACGTCGTATAGCAATGCAAATTCACAGTCGGCAAAACAGTCCTATTCGGGAATAGGTCACGTTCGGTACTTAGCAGACCAGACGACGTAGATGGTAAAACACAATCTAAGACGTGGTAAAAATGTCGTTAGTTAGTTTAGACACAGACACAAAAGAGCTTGAAAAAATGTGTAAAATAAAAAAAAAATAATAAAATTGCTTAATTCCATGAACCATCTTTGCACATTAAGAGGACGACTATTTGATATTCTGATAGGGGAGCAGGAGGATTTTGTGCGGATAGATCACTCATTTTCCGATCTGTTGCTACGTATGCTTATTTTATTCTGGACCTTGGATTCACAAACATTTATTTGCAGTTTTGTACACAATTTTTTCTGCATTTTGTGTTGCGGAATATTCATTTTCATCCTGTCTTATGCAAGGTCATTTATTAAGCTCTTACATATTTGTACCAGGCCAGGATTTTCGTTTTCAAATTCCTCCTGCTTACGCCCGAGATAAAATTCGAATATAGCGGCCCAGGCCATGTGAAAATTACTACAAATCTATGGCTTGCATGAATTATTTCTTAATTAATATTAAAGTTTTGAAATAATTACTAATTTAGTCCTTAGTGGTTAACTTTTATTATTATACTTCACGTTTAACTGACAGATTTTGATTGGTTAATATGAGGGAGGTTATCTTTTCTATCCCATGGATTATGTTTAGGTTAAACAATAATTGGTCATGTTTTATGAGTATTTGAGACGTAGCTAAGGCTTTTAAATATTCATTTTCATCCTGTCTTATGCAAGGTCATTTATTAAGCTCTTACATATTTGTACCAGGCCAGGATTTTCGTTTTCAAATTCCTCCTGCTTACGCCGAGATAAAATTCGAATATAGCGGCCCAGGCCATGTGAAAATTACTGCAAATCTATGGCTTGCATGAATTATTTCTTAATTAATATTAAAGTTTTGAAATAATTACTAATTTAGTCCTTAGTGGTTAACTTTTATTATTATACTTCACGTTTAACTGACAGATTTTGATTGGTTAATATGAGGGAGGTTATCTATTCTATCCCATGGATTATGTTTAGGTTAAACAATAATTGGTCATGTTTTATGAGTATTTGAGGCGTAGCTGAGGCTTTTAAATAAAACATAAGCAAGTATTGCCTGATCAATTTAGAACATATTAACACCTTCGAGTGGCATTACACAAGTATCCTTTCCCATTGTAGTATTCAAACCTTAATATAAACTCAGTTTTTATAATTTATTGTTAACATGGTTAATAAAAGGAATGTTTATCAGATTTAACGATCATTCCAATGGATAGAATGAAATAGCACTGTGAGGTTTTGTGAGGAAAAAAATAATAAATTGTTCCAAAATTAAGTTTTTTTTTTCCTCATCTGGTATATTAAATTTGATACTTATATATCTTTAATTTCTTTATTTTAAAAATGTTATATAAATCAGCTTTTTGAAATGTGTATATTTAATTATAAAACTTACTCAATACATATTAAATTTACGATCATTCAACATCTAATGCTTACGTTTTATTGATGAATGTATATAGAAATAAGAAGATGTGGTATGAGTGCCAATGAGACAACTCTCCATCCAAGTCACAATGTGTAAAAAGTAAACAATTATAGGTCAAAGTACATCTTTTGCTGTGTATATCAACAGTCATTATTTTCTTTGAAAAAAAAAACATTGACTCTAAGGTCTTGTATAAATATTAGAATAAATGTTATTTCGCCTACACCTTTAACCTTTTCATTTTGTTTTTGTTTTGTACCATATTTGTACCATTATAAACGTTTGCAATATTCAAAATGTTTTTACAATTCTATTCTCTTTCATCTTGAATCATTACAGTAGGCTCTTTTCCTATGAAAATACGTCCGGTAAGAATGGGGACGTTAAATCCGATGCCTCGTGTAAAGATGTAAAGAGAGTACCATTCATGTATAGCATTTTAAAGTGCATGAAAAGCCATGTACTATGACAATTAGAATGGAAATAACTGATTTTCCTTTGAACAAGAAGGGGTGGGTGAGCCTTTCTCATCGCTTGGGAACCGTAGTCGTCTGTCGTCCCCGTCGTTGTTAATTTTTACAAAAATCATCTCCTCTGAAAATACTTGGCAACCAAACTTGGTCAAAACTATCATTAGGATATCTAGTGCAAAAAATCTGTCCGATGACCCCGCCTGCGAACCGACATTGCCGACATGGCTAAAAATAGAACATAGGGATAAAATGCAAGTTTTATCTATTTTCTTGAAAACCGCTATAGATAGAGAAAATCTGACTAGAGCAGAAATGTTAAGTATGATGAAATCTACATACTGACCGTTTCATCAAAACTGTCAGACGACTTGTTATAGTAGTTATTGCCCTTAAATGACAAATTTACCATTTTTTAAATTTTGGTCTATTATCTTGAAAATTATAATAGTTAGAAAGAAACTTTAAACAGCAAAATTGATCAGCTTAAATGCTCAAAATGATCACGAGGAAGCACAATAAAATACCACATCTTTTTATTTTCGACATATTTTATAATTTTGAAAAATATGTTTTTTTCGAAAAAAAGGGCGTGCACCATATCCAGAGTAATAAGTTTTAATTCTGTAACAATATAACTTCATAAATCATATATTCTTATTTATAATTAACAAATTTGTGTTAGAAATGCACAAATAAATGGAAGATTTGGGCAATTAAGTTCAAGAAGTTTGATTGTTCATCTGTTTAATCTGGATTAATACTTAATTATGAATTTGAAATAAGAAAAAGATACCAGCAGGTTCAGAAGTAATGAATATCATGGTAGGTAAGTCGAAGGTTTAAAGGGTAATCTGTTTGCTTTTGTACGACCTCAAACTGCTAGTGACATTTGAATGATAACGGAAGTGGATCTGCCAACTCTTTTTTTTTGTTTATTGTACTGGTTCCAAAAGCGAATTTTGAACCAGCAGAGGAAGCTGCTCGATGTATGGGAACCTTGATCCTAGACGATGTAAGTAATTTTATGGATAACAATTATGGGCTGGAACTAGATTTCGGGGTAAGGGGACGTGAAGCTAAAAATGACCGAGTCGAGCGAGACGGAAAATATTATGCCAAAAAAACATTCTTTCTTGTACAAGGGGACAGAAGCCCGCCCGATTTGACAAGCACCGAATCCGCCCCAGAAAATAAAGTTGTAAAAGTTATCATTTGGACAAAATAACGTGTGTAGCATATTCACATTGCGTTTACCCTATGACCTCGAAACATGAACATGCCTTCTTTCAAAAGTTAGTGCATTCATCATTAAATCTATTCAATTATTTACTTTTAAGTTTCCATACGGCACCAAGTCAGTCCTCTTTGTAAAATATCTACGCTTTTCGTGATAAATGAAAATAATCTTTGTTTTACTTTTTAGATGAGGACAATCAAAAGATCGCTAATTTCGTTTACTTTGAGTTGACAAATTCAACTTGACATTTTTAATCCAATACCATAAGTGCCAATACAAACTTTTGGGAATAATTATGAACTGTTTGTCATTTCGGGGACTTTTAAAGCTGACTATGCGGTACGGGTTTTGCTCATTGATGAAGACCGTACGGTGACCTATAGTTGTTAACTTCTATGTTATTTGGTCTCTGATGGAGAGTTGTTTCATTGGCATTTTATTTTTAAAAAAATCAAAAGGAACAAAATCATCATCCTACTATTTTCAGTTTAAGTAAGTTTTTTGTTTGTTTGTATGTATGTCACGCTATTTTCAGCAAATTTATAATATGAGGAAGGCGGAATACCGAATAAGAACCTAGGACTTTACACATGAAAACTGACAATCATTGTCGGAGTCGAACGTGAATTTTCAATATCGTTGTTGACAGGCTAGTGATCGCTGTAGACAAACTACTAAGACGACTGATGATCACCAAGGCAAAATATTTTAGATATGAAATTATAAAAATTAATGATATTGTACTATGCCATGATGTATAAAAAAGTAGAAAAAATTCAAGGTCAACATTGAAATCGAAAGTTGACGAAGGACAGAGAACAACATAGCCGAAAGAAAATTGGCAAAAAGATGAACAACAGACCACAAAATATACTACACAGTTTGATTAAAACGAATACAGTAGGAATAGGAAGGCATGAAAAAGTAAAATAACAAAAATATCGAACTCCAAAGAAAATTCTAAACTGCAAGTCCCTTATCAAATGGCAAAATCAAAAGCGCAAACACATCAAACGAATGGAAAACAACTGTCATATTCCTGACTTGGTACAGGCATTTCTAAATGATATCTATTTTTTTTTTTTAGATTTTTAGGAAGTATTACAAATGTGTAACAAGAAGATTAAATATTTACATATATACAAACAATACAACACAATGGTGGACATGAAAAAAGAATACATAAGTTTACTAATAAGCAATGATAATATTTGTAAAACTTTTACATTACATAGTGATAATAAACCAATCATTTTTTGATAACTTGGGTGTCTAGTATAATAATTGGAATATGTTTATACGTTAAGCAACCAACAATCAACCAATCAATCATCTTCGAAATTTTACAGGTTAACAGGTTATTATTTGTTGGAGATATAATATAAACATACTGCCCTTGGATGAAGGTGTTAGGGTAGATTAACACACGAGGAATAAATGATCACCCAAAACGAAGTCGCGGGTGATAATTTTTCAATGAGTGTGTTAATCACCCTAACACCTTCATCAAAGGCAGTATGTTTTTATTATACTGAATGCCTTATGATTAAAGTGTGTACTATGTTATTAGAATGACAATCGTAAAAAAAAATAAAGTCATAAGTTAAGATTATTTATTAAGAACAACAATAAAACGACGGAAATGATGTAGAAATAAGAATCGGTAAACCTCTGCTGAAGCGGGTGTTTATTGTTCCGAATCGGCAAACTTCGGGCTCAGTGGTTGTTAATTTTAGACATTAGCACCTGTTGTTGATATTATCACATGTTGCTATGGATGGGCGAGGCTTATGAAAGGTTAGTGAAAATTAACAAATGTCGAGTGTCAAATTAATGGATTATATAAGAAATTTGCATAAAGTATAATTAAGTAGATTATCACATTCTTATGTAAGTTGTTCGCATGATTGCATGTTGCATACTCTCATGAAATCAATTGGATTGATTTTCAGGTTATTTGGTGGTCTTGTGGCAGATGTTAAGAGAAAAATTCCTTGGTATGGGAGTGATTTTACTGATGGATTGCATATACAGTGTTTTGCGTCATTTATATATTTGTTCCTAGCGACCTTGGCCCCGAATGTGACCTTTGGTGGATTACTTGGAAAAAAAATTAATGACTTCATGGTATTTTATTAATGGATTAGAATTATTGAGCATATAATCCATTGATTGAAAATGCAAAACAAAACTGAAGAAAAGATGCAATACACTATTTTTTTTTTTTTTTATTTCAAATTTTATCATTGTTGTTATTCATTTGTATGAAAAACCATTTCGTAATTTGACGTACAACTTTTTTATAGACCTCTTAAAACGTACTTAAATCTCATATTGTGTTCCCACTAAACTTTTATCACTGCATGAAAGTATTAATCTAAGGATTTAACTACTTACTTGAAAATTAGTCTTAATTCCCGAGTTTAATTCAAGTAAACGCAATGTTAAAAAGTAGTTTACAAATTGTTTACTGGAGACAGTAACTTCATGAATTGAAACCTTATTAACTGTCTAGTTATTTTCAAACTTAATAAACAACATCAAAATTTATGTAGAGAACATCTGTAAACCATGATTTACTACAAATTAAAATCAACAATATTCGACACAGTAAGCGGTTTACTATGGTTTTAAATTAAATTTTACTCCGAGTTCCAAATTTAATTTAATTTCACGGGTGTCATTCGGTATATCGAGCATAATCGTGAAAGAATAAGTAACGGTGGTCAAGCATTGGGATTGGATCGTGAAAGATCTGTCTGGTATCTGATCGTGAAAGTAATTAAATCTAATTCAACTACAAAATCTGTGAAATTATCCTTTGTACTATCAAAACGCGGATAGAATTTGAAAAAAAGAAATATGTCTGTCAAAATGATTTGACGTTGTGAACAATACTGTGCACTAAGGTAAAGGAAAAGCAGTACTTTTTAATAAAACGCAAAAGGAGACACACAATCCTATGCGAGTCATTAAGGAAAACACACGTTTTGTATCTTTAATGATCACATTCCAAATTATCATGATATATTTTAAACTTAATCTTTAGTGTTTCAGATAGAACAGTAAAAAAAAGCAATTTTTCCTTGAAAATGTTCATATTATTTTTGAAAATTTAGTAGAATATTATTGTTTCTAATCAAAATAGATCATGAAAGATCAGACTACGAATCATTTTGATCATGAAAGACAAGACGTGACCATACTTGATTGATATATATTACATTTCTGTAACCGATTAATATACTTACAATTGGTCGGAACGTGTAATTACTTATATCACGTGAACGTCAACTAATGTTTTCATTTTTCTACAAAAGCTATTAAAATAACGAAAAATGTGTCTATATAATAAATACACACATATAGACCCATATTAAGACCTGTTTTCACTTAAGATGCAATACTAACTAGACATTTCAGGTTATAGGACCTCAAGGAGTGTAAATTATCATAAAGTAAGTATCTATGTATGTAAACTACAAAATGCTTCTGTTAATGCGTGAATCGATATGGGTCTAGGTAGTCTTCTGCTGGCAATATCTGAATGTGAACGCAACTTCGGTTTTTTTCTTAAGGGTTGTTACTTTCAGCTATATAGACTGTGCGTACATTGCTATAGGTCATTGTAACCAACTTCGTGGTGAAATACCAACATACGTAACTCGATTGTTTTTTTTTTTATTAATACCAGCAACAACTGTCATTTCAAAATGTATATTGGAATGCAAGATCTACTCTTAGAAGCTTTACAATTTAAAATATTCTTTACGACAAAAGGGACAATTTTTCTTTCCCTGTTGCTAATTTTCCTTTTTTTGGAAGGTAATGTTCCCAACTAGTTCGCTATGCCCGTGTCTGTAGTGACATTTTGGATTTCAATGAACGTAATATATGTATTACTGATAAATTGTTAAGTACTTTCATATCTGTACTTTGTATCTTCTTTTGTTTTAGTGATGAATAAATTCCTCGCCACATCCGCTCTGTGTTTTTGTTATATGTTTTTCTGTTTTGTATCAATCTGATGAGCTAAGCCATTTTCAACTGATTCTTTTGTTTGTTCCTACGTTGTATTGTAACTCCACTGTCCCAGGTTAGAGAAGGGGTTTTGCCTTCAAACATGTTTAACCCCGCCTAATTCTAAATGTGCCTGTCCCAAGTCAGTAGCCTGTAAATGAGTGGTTGTCGTTTTTGCTAATTCTCATATTTGGTTTTCTTTTTTTTTTTTATAATTTGTTCTTGTGTTGCACCATAACACCACCGTCCTAGGATATGGGAAGGTTGGCGTCTTCAAACATGTTTATCTCCGCCACATTCTTTTTGTGACGCCTTTCCTAAGTCAGGAGCCTGTAGTTCAGTGGTTGTCGTTAATTCATGTCTGTCATATTTGTTTTTCGTAAATTGTTTAGTTATAAATTAGGCCGCTTGTTTTCTAAATTGAATTGTTTAATATAATCACATGAGATACATCTTTTCTTCAGCAACATTTAACACCATAAATCTTGATCTTTATTTAATCACATAGACTGAGTGTAAAAAGAATATTCGGGATATTATGCGCACAACCTTTTTTTGTTTTTGTTAGAACTCCATTTCAGAACATTCACATATTACACATTACCTCCTTACTTTCTCTATATCATCTTTTTATCATTTCAAATTAGTTGACAAATATAAAAATAACAAGATGTGACATGATTGCCAATGAGACAACTCTCCATCAGACACCAAATGACATATTAGTCTTTCACTCCAACCCAATATGAACACGTGTGCAATAGTAATGTCTGTGCCATATAAATACATCCATGTAGTAAACACTTATCATTTAATACTACAAAGAGACGGGTAGCTTTTTAGGAGAGCTAATACTTATTTACAATTTGAAATTGAACGATAAAATAATCTGATCCAATGAATTGAACTAGCATATCTCTATTCGCCAACAAAATGGAACCGGATTAAGTCATGCAAATCCAGTCTTTTGCTATACCATTTACAAATATAAATTATCGTGTAATAAAATAATAATTTGACCGTTTTGTTGGATTTTACAATAAGAATTAAGCTGCACGAGATCTTTCACGATCATTTTCACGATCATCAAAAAGAGGTACCCAATCTTTCACGATCTGAATTATCAATCTTTTACAAATATTCCAACTTTTGCAAAAATTCTGATTAATCTAATGCAAAATAACTTAAGATCCATTTGGAACAGTAATATGGAACGACATTTTTTAGAGAAAAAGGTTGGTTTAGTCATTCAAATTATGAAAAAATCATGTTTGTTTACATTTTTATGTCATTAAAATGTCGATGAGCATTCTGCCTTTTGTAGTTTTGTAAAAACGGTGTACATTTAAACCTGGATTCTACACAGTTTTATTTTTCCGAAATTTGTCATTATAACTCATTAAATCTAGATTTTTCATTGACCTTGCATGTGTATTCTCGATAAGAGTTCCTTCACGATCCTATACCAGATCTTTCACGATCCAATCTCAATACTTGGTCACCGTTATTTATTCTTTCACCGATATACCGAATGACAGCCGTGAATTTATTGAAAAAAAAATGTTAGTAAACTCGTTCATGTGGTGTATCCTTCTATTCAAGGGACCAATTGAGTGTATATTAGTCGCAGCTATTACTGGAGTAGTGTTTGCCTTATTTTCTGGTCAGCCAATGAATATCTTAGGGAGTACAGGTCCAATGTTAGTATTAGAGATGATCCTGTATAAATTTTGCGTGTAAGTATCGACTTCATTTCTTATGTATCAATTTTAAAATTGAAAGAATGTATTTTTTATGAAAATGTAGGGAGACTTTTATTCAAGAGAACTCACCATTGATGAATAAGTTTTGCATGGACTAGGAAATTATCTGTCAGAACACTTAAAATTAAGGACTCTTTTGTACAGTGATCACCAGAATATTTGTGTTGTCTGGATGGTGATTTTTTTACATATTTTGTTAAGATTAACTCCTATTACAATCTTTTTATCCGAACTTAATTTAAGGATAGACATTTTTCACTTCAGTGTTAATGTGAGGTGTATATGTACTCTTATTTACCGAGTTAGAGTGAAGGAATAAAAGTATATCTTTAATACCTAAGACCTTTTACCTATTTTGTAGACTGTTGTTCTTCTTTTCCTTGTTTCTCGTTTTTGTCAATTATTTTGTCAGTAGTTCTTGTCCTGGTTCTCCAACCTCTTTTTACTAGATAACATAAACAAACATTACGTTTCTTCATTGGGCAAAATTAAATTATAGTGTCAATATTTCTTGCATTCCTTTAATATTTTTTTTCTCACGTCACCAAAAAAATGCGTTTATGTGTGAGACGTCACATTGAAAGAGAATATTTTTAGGCAGATCATTCAAAAAGAATGAACAAATTGCCTACATATCGTCTAAAATTCATTAAAGAAAATTTAACTGTTTCGAGTTGAGTACCTTATTATCAACTATCAACTTTAATATTCGTAATATTTGAAACTAAAACAATTCTACAACTATTGTTCCGGTGTATTTTTATAACGTAGACACTTGTACTTGGGCTTTCATTGTCTAAAGGCGTTTTAATGCAGATGTTGACTGATACTTGATTCATATTATAATTAACACATATGTTGATTTGTTGATTTGTATTAATAAAGGCAACAGTAGTATACCGCTGTTTGATAGTCATAAATCGATTAAACGACAACAAATCCGGGTAACAAACTAAAACCGAGAGAAAAACATCAACTATAAGAGGAAAACAACGAACAACAGAAACATTGAACTGCAACAAAAGAAAACCCAAACATACATAGAAACGGACTGTTTGATACCAACTGCGGTACTGTAAATTCAGAAATTAGTGCGTGCATTTATTTTTGCGATTTCTAAAGAATGGTCAAAATGCGAGATTAATTACTGCGTTTTCATGTCACTCTGCATATAGATATATGTATTACATATCATAACATAGCCAAACCTCCCGATCATATGGCAATGTTAAACATACCGCTACAATGATAATACTACGTGACAGGAATAAAGTACAAACAAACGCAAGAACACTCAGCAAAGAGAAATACAAAATAAATAATAAAAAAAAGTGAAAATATTTTTTTCCTCTAGACTTATTCCGCTGACTTAGAACATCTACAGTAATGATAAGTCTACCCAATATAATGTTACAGTCTAATGTTTGTTAAGCATTTTAAGGAATGGAATCTAAATTGAACAAAAACTTCACCATGCTCACTGTGTTACTAAATTTTGTGAGTTATGTTCACTTCAGAATATCATAAAAGTAAAATAACAAAAATACCAAACTCCTTGGAAAATTCAAAACGGAAAGTCCCTAATCAAATAGCAAAATCAAAAGCTCAAACACATCAAACGAATGGATAACAACTGTCATATTCCTGACTTGGTACATGCATTTTTTTTATGCAGAAAATGGTGGATTAAACCTGGGTTGATATCTAGCTACACCTCTCATTTTATGAGAGTCGCATAAAATTCCATTATATTGACAACAATGTGTGAACAAAACAAACAGACATTATAGGTAAAAATAGCATTTTACCGTTTCTTTGAAAACTGGCAACTTAGGCTAAATAAAGATAAAACAAAAACCAAGATATAACAACGTAGTACTAATGCATGTAATAGTGTACTTCCTTTTCTTAACTATAATGAGTAATATAATAACAATATACTTGTAAACTAAAAATTCTAGTAACTCATATAAATAGTAATCCTTAATCCTTAATTCAAGAGCAATAGACCTAGTGAGAGAAGCCAGAAAACAGCCTCAAATATAGAAGATAGAGCAGCAATAGGAAAAAATAATTTTAGAACTTTTCATTGTTTGGCAGTTCAATCTTATTTAGCAAGACTAAATACTGACAATATCAATCTTCTACGTAAAAGTGCTACTACAGATCTTTTTACCAGATAAAAAAAGAACGTTATTTGAATTAAAAAAAAAAAAAAAACCAACCCAAAATAGATCAATAAATAGATATCAAAATTAAATCACAGTTAAGAAAATTATGGGTTTTTATTTCGACCTACATTTTTGGGCAAACTTCTACAATTTATGACGACATTGCTATTTTTGAATTGAAAAAAAAAAAACGTTGATTTATCATTGGCGGTAACACATTTTTATAGTGACGTGCTTGCATGATTTTCTTAATACCACTTATGATAACTGTCTCATTTGTACGTATAAGAAAATACTTATTCATTTTACAGTGACAAGAATTGGGATTATATGCCCTTTAGATGCTAGGTTGGAATATGGATAGCATTTATTATTTTTATAATCGTAGCACTAGACTTAAGTGCATTAGTTCGATTCATCACACGGTTTACAGAAGAATGTTTTGCTTGCCTAATTGCACTGATATTCATATACCAAGCTTTTGAAAATTTGATTAAGCTTGAAAAGGTTTATCCGATCCATGCGTCACCAGATGATTCATGTGTATGTGAAAACTTTACATTACCGTCTAATAGATCTACTAATTTTAATGTTTCTGAATATACAACGAACATGTCAATCATCAGTGCCTATGAACGGGATTTCAATTATTAATTTCAAAATAGGGGCACTATAAATAATAGTGTGCTTCCGTTTAACTGTTCTGATTATGATGGTAATCTTACCGGAAGCGGATGTGACGACAAAACGTATGTACCGAATGTGTTCTGTTTTTCCTGTTTGCTTTTCCTAGGAACATTTGGAATTGCAATTTTTTAGTTAATATCAAAGGAGGAACGTTTGCAACAGCAACGGTAAGATTTGATTAAGAACCGAACTTTTTCTATCAGTTTCTGAATAATGAAAGGACATCGTATTAGAAGAAACAACGGAAAAATAAAATATAAAAACACACAGCGAAGGACGATGCGCATAACATTGGTCAAAAGTAATAAGGTGAAAGTCAACAGTCCACGAAACACCTTTTGACTTAAGCCCCAGTTTTTGGTGGGGTTATTTTAGATCAGTTTTAGGTTTTTTCTGTGCTGTCTTTTGGTTTCTTTTCCTTTTGCCATAGCGCTGCCAGGTTATATTCGACTGAGGAATTTGAATGTCCCTTTAGGATTGTTCGACTTTCTTTTACTTAAAAGAAATACCATCACAAAGCCATAGGTGAACGTTCTCCGGAAGTGTAACCAGGTCTTTTGCAGTAGTGGCAACAGTCGACTTTAAATTACTCAAATCATTTACGTTAAGGTAAATGTAGTTTACTAATGTTCAAATATCATAAATCAAGGTAACCACTGTTATAATCTCATGAACTCAAAAGGAGTGAGACCAAATGCGTCGACGGGTAACTGTCTCCTGCTATGCATGTATCACCTACAATGCGAATATACACTTTTGATAATTTAGTCGATAATTATGTGCATGGAAAAGGAAAATCGTGTTATGAGCCACATATATCCCCAAACTGAGAACCAACTAATGACGGCGTTCGGAAAGCTTTCAAAGAGATGACTTAATTTAGCACTGCGAAAAAAAAAAAAAAATAAAAAAGGATTTGTAAGAGGCTTTTTTCCCTTTAGGTTTTACGTTTTGTACATTTCATAAGTACATGTAATAAATAGCAGTTTTGTTAAGGTTAGTATTGCTTTTTGTTCGATGGCTGGTTTTAAATGTTTATATGGTTCTTTCTTTCTTCTTTCCTTTCTTGCTTTTATTTTCGCTCAAGTATATAATTCTTATTATTGTAGATAAGATGTACTATCAGTGACTTTGGAGTTTTACTGTCCATTATATCTATGGTTGTAGTTAATGCATTAGTTGTCGTTCCGACACAAAATTATCAGTTCCTGCTGAGTTCAAGGTATGCATGACGATGAGGTCCTGTTGATAAAGAGCACGGGTAATTTAAAATGTTTTCTTACGGCTAAACGTTTAGAATAAAATAAAAAAAAAAAAAAAATACGATCAGAGACAACTTTTGAGCTATAAATGATATTACTCGACAAAAGGAACGTTTATTTACAGCCACAAAAACAAGATTAAATAAATCTTGTTTCTGTAGAGTAGCGATTAAAAAGTTGGACATGTAATTCTTGGTCAAAGTATATGTTAAGGGTGTTTTGCTATAAAAATGATAAAAACAAATATTGTCCTTCCTTTTAGTCAGAACAGGCAAACAAAGGGGGTAGAGAAGAACACATCTGACAATTATATTGGCTAAGCAAAAAGTGTAACAAAAATACGGAGCTCCAAGGTAAATTAAATGTCTGAAAAATAGGTCTTAAGTTTGGTGCGCTGTCTCTGTAGTAATATTATATTTGATCGATTATTTAGGAAATAATTCATTGAAGTCAGAGATTTGTTGGAAATTTACACATGGCCTGGGCCGTGATATTCGAATTTTATCCTGAGCGTTATTTCGATTCTAATAAGACAAATACGGTCATTTAAAAAACTGAAGCGAGGGTGTGGCTGTGCTATTTTACCCCCTTTAGATAAAGCTAGAAAATTGTTATAAATCTATAGCTTGCATGAATTATTTCTTAATAACTGCTAGAAAAATGTGTTTAATTCTTTTAATTCTCAACCTAAACATTTGCCATTTCTAATCAACATCTTTTTTAAGTTAGCTACCGTTAAATCCACAGTTGACATTTCGTAACTAAGCAGCCGCCATGTTGACTTACTATAATCAGTAAATGTGCGAATAATGCAATATAATAGAAAAAAACGCAACATAAAAACCTTCAGCTTTTGCTTTTTCATTCGTATGACGTCATGTTTTGAAATGACTTTGATGCGCCAAAACATTAATGGAATTTCTCGGAATTTTATTTTATCTTAATTTTGTACATTTTTCCGAGCTCTAATGCATTAATTATTTGTGTTATGCATCAGGAGAAGAATAAAGGTCCTGTAAGTTTTTTTCAATTGCAAATTTTAACACAGCAAAATCGACATAGCGTTTGCACATGGGTTACGATACATGTGGATTTACGTGGGAGGCATATTGTAACAGCCATTATTATGTACATCTTTGAGTCTGCACTTAGTATATATATATATCGAGAATTTTATCACGGTGTTGTTTACAAGGCGAAAATGATTTTTATTTGGTATCTAGATTTCATTACCAACCTGCAAACATTTGTGTTATTTCAGAAAGGAGGAGGATACCATTTAGATATGTTAGTACTTGGTATATTGATAGTGGTTCTTTCGTTATTTGGACTTCCATGGTATGTTGCAGCCACCGTGTCGGCGCTGGCGCACATAAAGAGTTTATCAAGAGAATCGGAATGTACTGCTCCAGGAGAGAAACCAACTTTTCTTGGTGTAAGGTAAATAAGAAGCTTAATCATGGACAAAGAAAGAATAACCCCAAGAAGATTAACAAATTATCTTCCCTCTTATACATTTCTAGGAATATGATTGGTTAAAAGTGACCGCGTGGATACCGTGTATATTTCATATGGGGTTAGTAGGCGTGGTTTATTTCAATACGCGGTTAGTAGTGATGTTACGTCCCTTTGTAAAACAACACGGTGTTGAGGAAAATTCAGAAAGCTTTTAACAGACGAAGAAATTGATGATGAACATAAATACGAGAGTCTAATTCAATAAATAAAGCATGAAAAGCAAGTAAGAAATGAAGAGAATATTCAACCAACAAAAAGGGAAATATTTCATGATAAATCGATAATAAAGATCAAAGGGTAGTGACTGTCAAAATATCATGTACATGCATAAGTCACTTCACCTAATGATAGAAATATGTGCCTTTACCCAACAAAGAGTTGCATCCCGTTTTGATGATGTCTAGTCATTTGAATTATTTTTAATATTTATAGGGAACAGAGGGTAACAGCGTTACTTGTGGGAATACTGAGTGGTTTCGCTGTTCTTATAACTTCAGTTCTCAAGGTAAGTTTATGTTTGTATTTTCCATTTATAAAAGGCTACTAGTCCTTTTTTTATAAAGGAGATGCATGGCTAGAGTGGGAATCGCAATCTCTAAAACAAAATATGGACCAACGTTTGTATAGGTTATCCTTTGCTTTACCATTAAGTGCAATAAATAGTAGAACAAATACCGCGGAGTCAGACATAATTTAAAACAAGCACCTTGTCTGCACTTACAACATATACAAAAACATCCATTAATGTGTTGCCGCAAACAACATATAATTGTTACATTGATTGATTGATTTTGGTGTTTTAACGCCACTTTTAAGCATCGCTTTTGGGCTATTTCGTGGCGGCCAGTTTGTATTGGTGGAGGAAGCCGGAGTGCCCGGAGAAAACCACTGACCTTTGATAGGAAAACTGACAATCCTAGTCAATTAAGATTGGAGTCGAGTGCACCCGCACCAGCGGGGTTCGAACTCACAACCTCAGTGTTGACTGGTTAGTGATTACAGTAGTAACTACTTAGACCACTCGGCCACCGAGGCCCCTTATAATTTTACATTCCCTTCTTCTATGGTGGATTGCACAAATACCATGTATGATATTTGTTATATGAATAATATTGATCAACTTTTTGATTTGATTATTTATAGTTTATACCAATGCCAGTACTATATGGTGTGTTTCTTTACATGGGTGTTGCTTCCCTGAATGGAATGCAGGTCAGTAATCTTACAGTGTTTTTACTTCTCTTTGATCAGAATGTTGGTAGAGTTAATATAAATTAGCAATCTGTAATATCTTAGAAGCGAAAATCAAGGGTGTATTGTACTTAAAATAACAATTCACGCACACAAGGTCAAATAAACGACTTCAAAATAGCGTATTCTTGCATTGTATTTGCAATTTAATGAATAAAAGAAATGATATAACATGTATAGTAAAGGGACGTTCTTACAAAGTCACATAGTGGCCTCGGTGGCCGAGTGGCCTAAGTAGTCGAACTACTGTATCACTAGCCTGTCACACTCCGGCACGTGGCAGGTGCGTTCGACTCCAATCTAAATTGACTAGAATTGTCAGCTTTCCTAACGCAGGTCGCTGGTTCTCTCCAGGCATTCCGGCTTACTCCACCAATAAAAAATGACCGCCATGAAATAACAAAATAGTGCTGAAAGAGCCTAAATACCAATCAATCAATCAATCAATATATTGTCACATATTAATCAGAACGATCATTTTTAAGATTCATGTCAAATGAAAAGACCAACAAATTCAGTTTTACTGTCTACTGTTTAGCACTGTGCTTTTTTAAATTAACGACATAGATATGCACTAATTAACAATTGCTTTTGTTATTTTCAAATGAAATACAACTGAATATTGTTTTTTTATTCATTATATTTTTTAAAACTGCCTTTCGTTTTTCAAGATGACATTTAACTTTACATTCAAAATGATACAATAAAGCTAAATATTCATTACCAAAAGGAAATTCATTTCTTGCACATTCCAATATTGAGTTCGAAAAAAGGTAAATACTTATGTTTTACTAAATAGCCTTTCATGACTTTTCAATGTATGTGATGTATTATTAGTATGATTAAGTTTTTTTCAGTTAATGCAAAGAATAAGCATTATATTTATTCCGCAAAAATACCAGCCTGATTATCAATATCTGCGACATGTTCCATTGAAGAAAGTTCATCTTTTCACAGGACTTCAAGTTATTTGTTTGGGTGTTTTATGGGGCGTTAAAAGTTATAAAAAGATATCAATAATTTTTCCTGTGATGGTAAGTAATCATATATTTCATATGTTAGTATAAAAATAAGATGTAGTATGAATGCTAATGAGACAACTATCCACCAGAGACCAAATGACATAGAAGTTAACAACTATAAGTCACCGTTCGGCCTTCAACAATGAATAATCAGCTATAAATGACAAATGTAAAACAACCCAACGAGAAAACTAACGACCTGATATGTGTACAAAACAATGAACGAAACACAAATATGATATAGAGCAACAAACGACAACCACTGAACGATAGGCTCCTGACTTGGGACAGGAACATACAGAATGTGGCGGGGTTAAACATGTTTGCGGGCCCCCTAACCTGGGACAGTTGTGTAACAGCCCAACATAATAATATAGATTTTTTTCTTGATTATTGCTTAACGGATTGAAAATAACAATAAACAAAAAAGGGATATGATAACGATAAATGAACAAATACAAATGCCAAGTTATTTAAGAAATAATTCACGGAGGCTTGAATTTATTGTGATTTTACCACGGGTTGATCCTTAGTGCAAAATATTTTACCACGAGCGATAGCGAGGGGTCAAGCCCCCATGAATCATTTCTATTCTAATAGGACAAAGACAGCAAATCTTTTGTTTCGAAGCGCTCTAGGTGAAGGGAAATGTTTGCTGTTCCCGTAATTGAACACACTATTAATATTGACGTACAATACGAATAAAACTGAATAAGTGACATGCTCAAATGATTTACAATTACATACCAAGACAGGTTTAGACGAGGTTGATTGATTTTACTTTTATTTAAGAAAATAGGCTTTCAACAAATTCTTATCATTGTTTATTTACGTTTTCATGTTTTTGACGACTTTCAGTTTTAAATTCGTGCATTTTCCCGTAGAATGCTGATATTCTTACGTCATCGTTCAATGCCGTCATTTACACCGTCTGACCTTGGGTAATTCATTCATAAAAAGCAAACGACGTTTAAGTAAGATTGGAACAGCCCAAATAATATATGACGTTGACATACCAATATATTCATATTTTACCACGAGTTTGTACACAAAACGTTTGAAGAACGTCATATTAGAATTGTTGTCAACTATGATGCATAGTAAAGAGCTTTACAATCAAGTTCAATGATATACAGTTGATTACACACTGCTTAAACCACTGTGACGATGCCATCAAAAGCTCGAAAAAACCCAAACATTACTACAAATTACTAGGAAACAAGACTTTAGCTAAGACTAAGGAGCAATGGTTAACACCATGTTTTGTTGATAAAAGAACTATTATAGGTCGTGAAATTACATCCTTTGCTTTTGCTAAATTTGTCAAAAAATATTCAAACGAGGAGAGAGAATAAAAGAACGATGCAAAAACTAGATTCTCTTCATTTTATAACAATATTTCCATGACTTGAAGCTTGTATCAAAATGTAGTATAAAAGACTAATTTCTTTCCTTTTCTTAAAAGGTTCTAGCAACATGTTTTGTCAGAAAAGGAATGGATTATCTTTTCTCGGAGCATGAATTAAAATGGTTAGACGGAGCTGCGCCGACAAAGAAGGAACATGAAGAGGATAAGCATATTGTAAATATTATATAAAATACGAGAAATTAATTGTGGACATGCGCATCTGGTGCACTCTAATAAGTGTCATTGATGTTTTCGGATAGCAATATTGTCGTGTAATCGATTATTTTATAGTGTAATGTATAATGGATTATATCATCGTGTAATGAATT
This sequence comes from Mytilus coruscus, assembly GCA_017311375.1. Classification (NCBI taxonomy): domain Eukaryota; kingdom Metazoa; phylum Mollusca; class Bivalvia; order Mytilida; family Mytilidae; genus Mytilus; species Mytilus coruscus. The sequence goes on from CM029608.1 coordinate 4,856,232, forward strand.
ATATTATCGTGTAATGGATTGCCGTTTATTATCGGTTAATCGCTATTCTTTTTCTCAATCATCGCGAAACCTTTTTTATGTACATTGATACTACCTTTACAAGCATTCTGTATAGATGTATATTTTTTTTAAAGCGGGACAGATAGCAAATTTAATGAAGGTCAATGTAATATCTATAAATGTTTGAATCTTAGAAATAAGTAAAGTATTTTGTCGGTATTAATTTACTGCCTTACTCTTATGAATAATCTTTTAAGCGAAAGATATTTACATATTTATTATGTTTTAATCACATGATGAACAAAGTAGTTATGTTTACAGGACAAAGATACACGAAGGAGAGAGTCCGTTTCAGCAAGAAAAGAACGGTGCAAATCGCTGCCAGCAACAGCCAACATGGGATTTCGACCTTATTTACAAAATGTTGACGAAACTGCGATGAATTCCCACAACTTGGAAGCTTTTGATAAACGCCAAAAAGATTTCATTAATGGCACTTCCAGATGACAGAACCTACCGGAAGTCAAGTGAACGTTCTGTTAATAGTGATTTTCAGTTTTCTCTTTCCTGTTTACACAGGTCATTGTCACAAGAAAATACAGACGGTATAAGAAATCAAGAAATATTTGACAAGAGGAAAACACGAAGACCATCCTTACTTGCGATACCACCACCGACATTGCACGAGTAAACCAAAAACCACGTGCCCACGTTACATATAAGCAGTATAAACGAATTGATTAACTTTAGACAAAACTAGTTAGCATAGTCTCTATATTCATTAAACTTGCATTATTTGTTCAATGTTTTAATGTATAAATCCACAACTAAAATCATACAAACATGACACAATAACTTTCTCAATGGGTTGACGGTAAGAATGAACTATCTCATATAGTCACTTAAGGATGTTCGCTACTCTGTTTCAAGATAACAAAGAATGTTATAAATTGATGGTATTTAAATAAAGGCACTAAACAAGACGAAAAAATGAAGGGTCTATGTGCTTGTTTTCGAGATATAGGCCATTAAAAATTTGGCGGGAATTGATTCTCTCTAGATTTTTCATACATTTAACATTGGCACCTTTTCCTTTCAAAAGCTATGAAAAATAACTAGGATTTTATAAGATTTTCAAATATGGCTTTTAAAACTATATATTATAGTATTATGAAAAGAAAAGTAGGGGTTAGCGGGCAAAATTTTAATGACACTACATGCATAAAACCTGAGGATTCCGATTATCTGGCAAAATTCAAAAACAAGAGTAGCGAACATCCTTAATTCAATTGATCCATTAGCTGATTGGCGATAGAAATATCATTGTAACTATTCGTTGTATTCCAAGATAAGAATGAACGGAATCATGCAATCCCTTTGATTGATTGACAAGACATTATAGCTGTTATACCAATCTATCAATTATTTTGAAACATTTGAAACATGTGGAAAAAATCATTGGAATTTTGGTTCTTACTTGGCGATCTTGAAACCGATATGAAATTTTGGTTACGTTGGTGACATATCGAGTGCAATGTCATTTATATGTTGAAATACTTTGACAATTACTGGTTTTACTTACATATCCAATACGACGAGTGCCACGTGCTTACCTTCCCGGAGCACCTGCGATCACCCCTGTTTTTGGTGGGGTTCGTGATGATCAGTCATAAGTTTTTGTAATGTGTTTTGTGTACTGTTAATTTTCGTTTTTGCCACGACATTGTCTGTTTATTTTCGACTGGTAAGTTTGAATATCCCTTTGCTATCTTTCGTTTATTTATTGTTATTGGACTTCAATGACTCTGTAAATCAGTTTCTAGATTTCAAATATCCTGGTGATATCTATCTAGACTATTTATAACGTTGTTGTTAAAATTGTTTATACCTCAAAATAGCATCAAGTCGAAATATTCTTATGTGCCTACCGAAAGTACCAATACAAGATAACAACTGACCAAAGAAGCAAACAAAATGAAAATAAATTAAATAAACGATTAAGTTTTTCCTTTAGTGGGTGTTATTTTTATTTAATGTTTTGTTTAAAAAGGAATCCGCAAAACAAAGAACAGACAACACCGTAACCAAATGAACAAAAAGCCACATTCCATGAGATAGTTAAAAGAAAACTGAACATTTAGCATGATGAACCACACAAAACAACGGAATCACCTCAAGTGTTCCAGTAACGTCAACATTCAGCATTACCTTCTAATATAATTTTAATAAAGTTTTAAAAGTTCAAAACAATGAAACAAGCATGACGAGTATTATAAAATTGAGAATTGAAATGGGAATATAAAACTTTAATGATTTTTACATATGTTTGCAGTTGGACAAAATAATATAACTAAAACCATATCATAAAATATAAAAGAATTAAATGTTTCCTTACAGATTTTTCGAAGTTTTCAGGATTTTCGAATCTTTTCTTTATAGTTTAGGTTTGTGGACTTATTTTTCTGCCTAACATGCACCATTAAATGAATTTTAGTCTGAAACTGTCATTTTGATCTGAAGAGATCTTAAAAGACTGAACAATAAATTATTAATTCATATTCGATCAAATTTTCAAACTCAACCATTGCGTTAAATCAGTACTGTTCAGATCATTCGTTTGGAGTCAATTAATATCTGTAGTTGTTATTTACTTATACAGATCAGATACAAAATGAATTGTCTGAAAAAACATCTAAACACAACTGAATTGTCTGGAAAACTACTGAACAGTATTGAATTTACTGCAAGCGAATTGTTTGAAAAGTACTGAATTTACCACAGATACTGAAAGACTGAACATCACTTAACATTTTATTGTGCAGTCTTTTAGATGATGTTAAGAGCAAAATGACCATTACTAGTGATAATAAAGGTAAACCCAAAACTTTCATTTTTCCAGTTCTGGAAGATAAACACAAAATAGCGATCTTTCTTTACATTCCATAAGCTTAATATTTTATTTATTGTTATTGACAAGGCTTCTTTGCAATGTTATTAATCTGAATCTAAGCACTTAATCTTATTTCACCTAATTTTATTTTGTAATCCTGTACAACTGTCAATTGAATATTGTACTAAAAATCTTTACATAACAATAAGCAACAAAATGTATTTTTCAGTTATAATCATAACACTGTAAATATCTAAGACAAGTCAGTTAGTTACTCCTCATCTATTCATGTTATAAATGCAAATACATAATAATTAAATACTATAAAATACACAACATATTCAATTTATATGAACAGTAAGCAGACTGCTAGTTTAAAATTACAAAGTAAATTGAAGATATAGAAATAAGAAGATGTGGTATGAGTGCCAATGAGACAACTCTCCATCCAAGTCAAAATTTGTAAAAGTAAACCATTATAGGTCAAAGTACGGTCTTCAACACGGAGCCTTGGCTCACACCGAACAACAAGCTATAAAGGGTCCCAAAAATTACTAGTGTAAAACCATTCATACAGGAAAACCAACGGTCTAATCTATATAAAAACGAGAAACTTATGAACCACATCAACAAACGACAACTACTAAACATCAGATTCCTGACTTAGGACAGGTGCAAACAATTACAGCGGGTTTAAACGTTTTAATGGTACCAAACCTTCAACCTTATCTGAAACAATAGTGTAACATCACAACATAGAACGACACACTGGAAAGTTTATTTCTATTTTCCCAAAAACATGTTTTAAGAAGTATCAATCATGTTTTCTTTGTTGTAGGCAAGCAGTCAGGAGCCTTTAGTTCAGTCGTTTTCGTTTGTTGCTTTATAACATATTTATTATTTGTTTATTGTTTTGTACTTTAATCAGGCCGTTAGTTGTTTTCGTTTGAATTGCTTTACATTTGTTATTTCATAACTTTGTATTGCTTGCTATGCAATATGGGTTTTGCTCATTGTCGAAAGGCATACGGTGACAAATAGATAATCATATCACATTATAATTTGTTTTTTAACAAAAGTACTCAGTTTCATATTCAGCAAAGGTCTACGTGTTACGTTGAATTGTTTCAAATCAATTGAAAAATACCATTTTCAAGTGTATTTTTATAACATGAAAACTCGTATAGAATATATATCTTTTGACTGTATTAGCAGAATGTAGTTGATTGAACGTTTAACTGATACCAAACGTTTTCAGAGTTGTTCCTTACAAATAGATGTTCCCTTTCTTGTAACATTATATAATGCTCTGACCAGAAAGATTGTAGCAATAATTGTGCCAAGAGTGGGAAAACACAATAATCAAATATTCATATCTTGAACTATTTCTCTTGTCGTATTATGGAAAAAGTGCGTTTTAGTAGATCGTTTTTCAAATTAGGAAAGCAGAACATACAATTTGTCAAAAGGGACTTTGTGGCGTCTTGATGAGGTCTGTACAAAGTGTAGACTACTCAAAGTTCCAATAGAACATGCGCACAGTATGATTCATGCAAAGCAGTAGATGCGTTCTTTGATTACACACCCATTAACATTATCTCAATTGTTTTGCCTTCTTTTGTGTACATTTAAATGGGTTTATTAGATTTGAACATCGGTACACCACTGGTGACACTAATATATCATAAAATGTACGTATCAATTAAAAGCTCATAACATGAACAGTCGCATAAACAAATCTCTGATAAAGCACCACTTGAAAACAGTCACGATGTCCTGTCAATTTAATCTAGAGTTTCTTACTCGACTAAAAATTTGATTAACTGTAGTTCCTGTTCCAAAGTTTATGAAATATAAAACGAAATAAAAAATGCAATGTCAATATAATATAAACGACAGACTTCTAACAAAAAAAAAACCGAATAAAGCAAATATAAAAAAGATGAAGGAATATTAAAATAATAAAACAATGCCTGTAATCACATATTTACATAATCATAATCGTGATGCTAGTAATGAGGACAATTACACTTAGGTTATAACTTAAAACGGTGACACAATTTAAGAACTAGCGGAAACAGAAATTGTATCGTTGATTTTAAACAATACCAAAAGCTGCCAAGATGCAATTTGAATTCAATTTAATGTTTAATTCATTGTTATTGAAAAAATCTAAGAAAATATTATTAAACTAAATATAAGCAGTTAATTTGATTTTGTAATCCTGTCAAATAAATATTGTTCTAAGACATGCAATTTTTAATTGCAAAGTGAAGGAAGGTATTTTTTGTTTTTTTCCCCTAAGACATCTTTTACCATATTAAAGTTTTATTAGCGCAGTTAGGCGCCTGTAATTTGGTGGTTGTCTTCGTTGCTGTATATCATATTTTTGTTTTGTCATTTTCAAGTGTACCTATGAAACTTTAAGACTCAAAAGAAACTATCTTTTGAATTTTTCAGCAGAATGTAGCTGGTGGACTGATACCAAAGGGTTCATACTTTTTTTTTTACCAAATTCTTGATTTTGTACCTAGATCATACTATTTCTTGTGACATTATACTATGTCATGACCAGAATGACACGTACCACTTGGTCATGGGAGAAAAGCACAATCAACATTTGATTTTTAAAACAGTGAACTTGTCATGTTATGGAAAGAATGCGTTTCAGAAAATCATAATTCAAATTTAGGACAGAGGAAAACCCCATGTGTTAAATAAAACTGGCTTATCTTCTTGTGATATGTAAAACATATTCTAAGAAGGTACTCCCAGAAGTTTTAATATGACATACGCGTGCATAACGGGAGCTGCTTACCTCGTGGGCGCATCATATCTCGCTCTTTTGTCAATATTCTCTCAGTTGTTTGACTTTTATTTGTGTCTTTAAAACGGATTGATGAGATTTGAACATCGTTTTGATAAAAGTGAACATATCATTCGAAAGCTCATAAGATGAAAAGTTGCATAAAACTTCTCTCATAATGCATTACTTAAAAGTCGTCACTGTTTCCTGTCTCATTTGAGTAAAGTTCCTCGATCGACTGACAGTCTTGAAACAGTGATTCCTTTATCAAAGCTTTTAAAGTATTAAACGAAATAAAACTGTGTAATGTCAATATAACATAAGTGACAGACTTCTAACCAAAACAACAGAGTTGTACATGATTATTACATGTAAAATGGAGATGCTAATAATTAGGACAATTATATTTAGGTGATTACTTAAGGATGTACTTAGGTGAATTAAAAAAATATAGAATTTAAAATAGATACTGTAAGTCAGAGGAGCATTAGTAAAGGAACAAAATAAATATTGATAGATTTTGGAGCTCCTTTTCGAAATATTTAATTTTAAAACATGACGGGGAAAGGCTGACTCGGACTTTTACCTTATATTTGCATTGGTATTATTTGGGTCTCAAATCGAAAGAAAAGAAATCTAGAATATGCTTAAATTTTAAATGACATTTTATGAGCTATTGAAGTCTTATATGAAAAGAAAAATGGGTGTTATGGGGCAAAATATTTTACCCTGTATGGTAGGAAAAAACCAAGGCGTCCGAATATTTGACAAAAATTCCTAAACCTCACCTAAGTACAACCTTAAAAGGTTGACAAATTCCAAAACCTGCGGGAAATAGAAATCATATAATTTCTTTTAAACAGTTGCACTGTCTGCTAAGGTGAAATTTGAATTCAATCTGGAACTAATTTTCGATTGTAAAGTAAAATATTTACAAGTTCTAATAGAAGCGTTTGCCAATTTACCTTATAAATATTTAGATTCAACAAATCATGTTAAAATGTTGATTCTTGAATTTCCGACTAGATAAAATTGGATAAACTCATTTGAAAGGATATTAACGATAAAACATATGACAGAGATAACTCATCTCTGTTTATATGGGGAGGGGTATTTTGTTTATATATAGTATGTATACATCATTTTGCTCCACACCATAAGATTGATTCTTTTGTTTTAATAGTTCGATTGTTTACTCCACATCGTATGTGCTCTTCACAAAGGCTAATCCCTCAGCCGCTTTGATACGTTTTAAAACTACCATCAATCGGTAAATCGTTGGTTTCGACCTGTTTGAATTCACCCAGTTTGTCCATTTCACAAAAGATCGTGAATTTGCCCATTCAAGTCCCTCGGAAAGTTGTGCATAGTCTCCTTGATATTGCCAATGCTGAGACCCAATTCTACTCCTAAGTGAACCACACAATCACCTATCATCTTCCTATCTGTCAACATGTTGATTACATGATCTGGCGGAATATCTTGTAGGCGATTTTGCGCTATTTCTTAAAAAGTTATAAGCGTTAAACAGAATAATAAACAATACCATATTTTATTTATCATATATAGGTAAAACTAACTAAGAAAATCAATAACAAATTATAGCAGTTCATTCATTGTCTTCTTAAAATCTATATTTTGTTAAATGAATTGAATAGTACGGTTTTATTTATATTTGAGAACTGAACTAAGACATGATTTAACAATTACCTGAGTAAATGTCAATGAATAAGCAATAAAGTAATTTCAGTTTATAAACATAATACTTACCCACTAAGCTATGGTCTTCTCTGCATACCTGAAATATATGCAATGTGATTTTAGAAAGGACAAAAGATTGCATCAAGCGAAAACACAATTATTTAGCAAAATAATGATTAACAATGAAAAACTGAACACAACAAAAGCAACTTTGTAATCTAATAAAATATATGGATTAATATTAACTGACTGACCTTTCGGTCTAGTAGCTACAGATATTTTGGCAGTTATGTTGCTGTTTTATCCACAAAGTTCCTATAGTATACTATTAGTTAAACATAATAAATGCAACAATGAGAACCATTTTGTACAGGTTCATTTAGATTTATACATATAATTTTCTATGGAAAAGTAGATGTTTAGAACTGTACAATGGTAAATTGTCGAGGTTAAAAGAGCCTATCCAGGTTTTAAGGAATATGTCATTTTATATCAAAATATATCGAATTACATAAATTGTAAAACTTCATGAAAATATTTTTTGTTATTGTTTTGTTACAGTGCTTAAAAGAAGCCGTCATTGTATGGTTTAACAATCTGATTGAGGTAATAATTTCATATTTGTTACTCATTACGTTTCACCAGGCCTTAGTATTATTAGATAATGTTTCTTATGATAATAGTCAGTATTCATCTGACTTTTACACTGACTTTCTAAGAAAATAATACAATCTTTAACATTAAGGCCGTGCACTCCATAGAGAGTTGAATACTTAACAATCATGTTAATCATGTTAATACCATATCAAAGTTTCAGGCAACCTCTGATTTTTTAAGGTCCCTGCTATGTATTGGCTATCTAACCAACTCAAATACAAAACTTTCAGTATCGTTTCATTTCAGGTTAAATTGATTGTTCCTTTATGCTGATAGTTTTACGTTCCAAGTCAGGAGCTTGTTTGACAGTGTTGTCGTCTATTGCTGTCTGTTATACAGGATTTCATATAATTATTTGTCAAAACTATGCCGTTGTTTTTTCAATTATATTTTTCACTATATGCCATGTCAGGACCATGAATAACTGACTTTACGCTTTGACTTGTGTTAAATGTTGAAGGATGTAAGGTGATATCTAGTGGCTTAATTCCGCCTAAATTTGATTCTGTTGGATAGTTGTCTTATTAGCAATCACACCTAATGGCCTTATTTTATAATACTATTAAAGTTGACGCAGTTCAAAATATACACACATTTTTCAATCCAAGTATCACAAAAAAAAAAAAAAAATATTCAAAATGACATTAACAAATAAAAAAAAAAAAAATCCATTTTACCTGACAAAGATAATGTTGTCTTTCAATTGCGCTCAAAGCCTTCTGCAAATCTTCGAAAGATGCCACCGCTGTGTCGCTTTCTGTCTTATCTCTCCATTCAAATAGCCCCATCAGCATAAAATCCATTGGATTTGAGAAGTAACGGAAATTTAGGTTGTCGTAATCAGATTTCACCATACCAAGGTGAATAAAGAAGTTGTAGAAATCACTGATCCCTATTGTTCTTGCTAGCTGTACAAAATGCTGATCATTTGGTCTTAATACCAGAGTTTCGGGTTTGAGACCTTGAATCGTAAAGTACAATAAAACATTGATAAAAGCAGTAATGGTATGAAATTCTTCAATAATGTTTAGAACAAATTTTCATTTCGTTGTTCCCATTTCACGGAAAGGGTCACCTCATAATGATAAAATATGATATCTTGATATAAAATGTAATCGTGTAAATCAAAGTAATTATTCTTCAACATGTTTAATATTGAAACAAGCTCAAATTAAAAATGTATCACGGCTTAAGTGTAATTGGTAAATGTTTTGTCAAGGAAAAATGGGATTAATTTTATCTTGGGAAGATAATGAATGAATGGTTTTACACATCGTTGTAAATACAATGGATATTTATGCAACTGTCATACAAGTGAGAGGTTAAGCTAGCTATACAACTAGGCATAAGAAAATGCCTTTACCCAGTCAGGAATATGAAAGTTGTTACCCATTCGTTTGCTGTGTTTGAGCTTTTGATTTAGCCATTTGATTTGGGACATTCCGGTTTGAATTTTCCTCAAAGTTCGGTCCTGTTATGACTTAACTTTTAAACAGACTTACTAGAACAGATAACATACATAACAATTATTACGTGAAATCTATTTTATATGATGCACGCTATAAACATGTTACGTACGCGTATTCTGAAGAAGATGAAATGATACTTGGCCTGCTTCTTGTCTTTTGGATATGTTTGTTGTCAGCTGATTCTTTGTTTATAAATAAAAGCCCTTCATCTTTTTATACAGCTTTGCCCGTTATACATCAATGCAAAACAAATGAGAGCTAGAACATTATATTGGACGGCATTGTTCAACTACTGGAGGTGAACATAAAATGAACAGTCAATTTTGAAAAGACTCATGAAAAATATTACCATTATTGATAGATCAGAATTAGCTAATATGAATTAGATAAGGACAGCAGACAACCTAGTGCTGAAGGTATTACATCTGATTTTCACTGTAAGTAAGTAAATTTAAAACCTGTAAGGGTCTTGATAGATATAATATATCGATCTTTGAAGACCTACATTTTGCTAAACACTTGTCTTAGCTCCATGGCAATTATATTTTTGTACACGCAGACGAAACTTTTAACAACTTAGTGTTAAATTGTAGATGACATTCTTGTCCACTTTTAGCTGCGTTTGTTCCTACATGATCGACTCATAAGCCCAATTGTCTTACACTTCCGGATCACATGAGACCACCTCTTATGTTAATAGGGTTTGTGTGGAGACAAATTCAAACTGAAGTTGTTGTTCTTTTATGGCGAGTTTTATCATTTTGTATATACATGAAATATCATTGATATGTCTAATTGGCAAAACCTTTCGGAATTTAAGGTCCCAATTCTCTTCAACTTCGTACTTTATTCTGTCTTTTTAACTTTTTGATTGAAGGGTCACTGATGAGTTTTTTAAACGACACAACGCGCGTCTTGCGTACACAATTAAAATCATGGCTTCTATGATGAGTTTATATGTAATACTCATGATTTTCTACCCTAAAAATAGATTTACATAGCGTCACAAATTAGCATTTTGTAGATGAGATGTTCACTGGCTTTATAGAAACATTTATTTGTTAGATCAAATATGATCATACGACATCGGAGCTTGTATACTTTTCATGAAAAATAATTGCAAACATAGGTAGATAAGTTATGTCTATATATTATCCCTGGAGTTGGGTATTATTGTTATTTTTCTTACTGTGAATTACCTATCTATTTGATTATTGTAAATTCAGAAAATATTGGATTAATGTATTTTGGATTTTTGAAGAATGGACAAAATGCGAGATAAATTATTGCGATTTCATTTCAGAAAGATCTGCATACGAATATATGCGTCAGGTAACAAAATGCGAGTTCTTACTAATGAGATACTCAACGAGTAACAATATTCCTATTTATAAAAGCCTCGCAATAATTTCTGTTAAAACAGTATATATGTATGATAAGTCAATGCGTGCATCCATGCATTCATGCATCCATGCATTCATGCATTCATACAGCAATTCATTCATTCGTCCTTACTTTATATGAAATAAATATTTTACCTTGGCATTTTGGGTCACAATGATCCTGATTCTAAAAAAAAAAAAGTATATGTGTTACAGGAAATGTTTGCTATATATTCACGTGCATTTTGTCTAACATGCATCTATTTTAATCAATGTTTTGTGGTTTTGCGTCCTTCATTTCAATCATTATGTTGTCTTGTATCAGTTTTCGTAATCAGTTTAATTTCTATCGGATTTTGAACTACTCAATCAAATTGAGAACAGAAACGGGCAATGTTTCAATCCCGCACCACATTCAGCGAACATGGACATCAAAATTAACTCGCGATATAAACGAACCAAAATAATAAAAATCAGACAAGACTGAAAAGGCCGAAGGGTCATGACTTCGATCAGGCCCAAAATGCGGGATTTAACATGTCCGCTCTTTAGTTTGAAAATATTTATTTGTAGTGGATTTGGAAACAAGTTATTACAACTTATATTAATCCTTTCCACTTGCTGGTGCGAGTTCTGCCTTGTAGCGGCATTAGCCTGTTCTTTTTTGTGAAATCTACACGGGTGTTTTTACGTGCAAGATCTGATGTTCAGTAGTTGTCGTTTGTTCATGTGGTTCATAAGTGTTTCTCGCTTCTCGTTTTTTATGTAGATTAGACCGTTGGTTTTCCCGTTTGAATGGTTTTACACTAGTAATTTTGGGGCCCTTTATAGCTTGCTGTTCGGTGTGAACCAAGGCTCCGCGATGAAGACCGTACTTTGACCTATAATGGTTTACTTTTATAAATTGTGAATTGGATGGAGAGTTGTCTCATTGGCACTGATACCACATCTTCTTATATCTATAAGAGATATTGCTCTCTCTTAACATGAATCAGCAATCTATCGTCCCCTCCCGACGGACTATAATCGTTTCTCAAGACTATACTCGCAAATGGTGTCAAGTGAGAGCCAGTCCCTGAAATTTTCTCCCGGAACTGGAATCGAACCAGGAACCTTTGTGTTTTAGTCCGATGCAATTACAACTACACCACGGCTCTGCTCTTTGGTCGGGTTGTTGTCTCATTGACACATTTTCCATTTCTATTCTCAATTGTATTTATGAGATCTCAACTCCCCTCTATTTGCCACGCTGGCCAAAACACAGAAGTTCAGATCTATATCTAGATTTTACGATATTGAGCATTGCAATATTTGTGAACACTTCAATTTTTCTCTTTGTTTCTCTACATCAACATAACACTTAACACTCAAAACCTAAAAATTCGGTTCAAATGTTTAGTTGGAATAATATGGATAATACATGTAGGTCTTAAGTAATAAAAAACCAAAATAACTGTCAACATATTCAACTAAATTTTCAAATTTCATAAAGATGAAAATATATTTTTAACAATCATAAACCCTGATAAAAAAAACATGAATAAACGTACACTAGTTTCTAAACATGCTAAATCAAAAGATAAAATCGCCACCAATTTTCAGAAATGTTAATCAAATTTGTTGGTTGACAAATTCTATTGATGGCATATTTCTGTCCTACAATCGCTACAATATAGTTAATCTTCTTTGGTCATACAACTTGGAAACCTTTGTGAATTAATTTAAAGATTCAAGTGTGTAATATATTTGATTTGAATCAACGAATTATGTAGATGATGATTTATTTGTAGTAAAATGATAGCCGTTGGTTAATTAATCTTGACATTTTTCAAGTTGTGTTGGTTTTCTAATTTTATTATGTGACTTAGGCAATTGGCATATACTCATATATGACTTTCAAATTCCCATTACAACCAAAATAACAAGTCATCAAGATGAGAGATATATGATTTGCATTTTGTTGAAGTATGGTTTGTACCAAAAGGTTTCTTTCCAAATGGCACAAAGAGTTGAGCATACATTCTCAATTATTTCATACGTTTCGATTACTTCCTCTTTATCTAATGTACAATCTGCAGTAAAATATGACATATATGTAAAACAAATGTTCTCTGAGTAGAATTCGCAAATTAGAACTGGTGATATTGGCAACATTTTCATATCGGTCACTGGTAACAACCATAGGAAATTTTTTTGTATGCAATCCCAATATATTACCCTCCTATCTGAGCTTAAATACAACAAAATAGTTTATGGACTATAGATTTCGGTGATATTAGTAATAAAAGAATAATTTTGAATAATATAAAAAAAAAAAAATGCAACAAACTTAAACAGGAGATCATATTTTGCATTGATAACCTGTTTTAGTATTTCCTGTGTTTTAAGCACACTTTTATTTGCAATTGTATCTTGATGCTTTCATCGCAAGACAAGTGAATGTTGTGCTTTAAAAGAATGTCACTTTAATCGAACTTAAAACAACAGAGCGATGATTCCTTGTATTGAAGAATCTAAAAAGAAAGAAATGAGGACTATAGTCAGTGCTGTGCCCAAATCAAATCCCTTCCTAGTTGTATGACTGATAGATATTGGTGTGTCCTTCTAATCTAGCGATTACACTTGAAAGCGGAACGTCTGAAGAAATTTAATTAAAATGGTTTTCTTATCTTCTTTTGGAAATCATGTTTTGTTGCCGTGTTTGTAGTTAATCAACTCTACACTACAACTGAACACCAAACGCGGTTGTAAGCAGTCGAGTTCGGACAAAGTAAAACGTATGACAATGCTACTTTGGTAGGCTCTTTAAAATCAAATACGTCTATGTCGACATGTTTATGACGTCATATTGACATCAAAATGACATCATAGCACTGCAGTGTCACAATTATATTGACCTGTTGACTTTTGCATTCCTTCAACAACTGAAAACCCAAGGAGTGAGTATTCCTTTTAAATCTAAAATTTGTAGTTTGCTGTAACCCCAATGACACCAATACGATTTAACCAACACTACTCAAAAACAAATACTGAAAAATGTTGTTGATTACTTGAAGGATTTTGTGTAATCAATTAATAATCGATTACTGTGATTTTGGTATGCAATCGATTACTTCATCAAAAGTAACTACAATTCTTTTTACTATTGTCAATTACATGCTATAAAAATATAAAAAGAAATAATAAAGAAATTAAAATATTAAACTTAACTATGTTACTTAATGTATTTATATTGGAAATTTAGAACTTTACAAAACAGCTTTCAAAGCATTATTTAAAACTTTTGTGTTGACAGTTGTTTCCTACATGAAAGCTCTTACCAAGGATCCCATCTATTTAGAAATGCTTGAGTGAGTGATGATAAACATGAGAACATTCTTGTAATGACATTGAATCAATCGGTTCTTTATATGGTAGTTGATTTTCTCCATATTTTGCCAATTTTGCTGTCATACTGACTTAAGGGTATACTTGACACCCAAAGGAGGTAACTCTTTAAAATCAGCTGATGTTTTAATCACACACTATTAGTGAAAAGACATCAAGCTTCTCAATGATCAAAATTAGTATCTGAAACTTTGATATTCTTGTCAACTGCTTAAGGCAAATATTTTGTCAAAATGTTATGAAAATTAAACGAGCAAAATCTATTTTAGTCAAAGAGTTGTGCAGCCCTCAACTTGTTTTGACCAATTTTAACATATGTAATTCATTATAATATTGGAGGTTTCCTCTGAAAAATATATATAAAAAGTGGAATATTTAGTTCAGCATTTTCAAAGGTGGACATTTATAATTTATAATTGCATGAATAAAAGTAAAATCACAAAATACTGAACTCCGAGGAAAATTCAAAAGGAAAGTCCTCAATCAAATGGCAAAATCAAAAGTTCAAACACATCAAACGAATGGATAACAACTGTCATATTCCTGACTTGGTACAGGCATTTTCTTATGTAGAAAATGGTGGATTGAACCTGGTTTTATGGCTAGCCAAACCTCTCACTTGTATGACAGTCGTATCAAATTCCATTATATTGACAACGATGCGTGAACAAAACAAACAGACACAATTGGTAAAATGTCAAAATAGGATTACAGCAGTCAACATTGTGTTATCATCTTAATCACTATAAAAACAAACAAATGTTACGAAGAAGCACAAAAAGGGGGGCATACATCAAATTTAACATCCTCATTATGCTTATATCATACGATTTTATTTATCTATGTAAAATCCACCTATAAGGATGGAAGGTTTTAAGTACTGGCGTAAAATCGCGCGTTTGAAATTCGTACAGGTAGACATAAAATAATTTTGTCGTTCAAGGTATAAAGAGATACATAAACACAGAGTCACGCAAAATGGACATCACAAAAAACAGACCCAGCAGCAAAAGCAACATTAACAAATAAAATAATAGTGTGGTTAAAATCATGACGGGACACATAAGTCCGAGTCACGTCAAACGTATATCACAAAAAACAGACTCAACAGCAAAAGTGATATCAATGAATAAAACAATTTTGTCGTTCAAAGTATGACAGAATACATACGCACAGAGTCACGCAAATGGACATCACAAAAACAGACCCAACAGCAAAAGCAATATCAACAAATAAACTAATAGTGTGGTTCAAATTATGACGGGATACATAGTACAGAGTCATGTCAAATGTATATCACAAAAAACAGACTTAACAGTAAAAGTAATATTAAAAAATGAAATAATTTTGTCGTTCAAGGTATGACGGGATACATAAGCACAGAGTCACGTCAAATGGATATATCAAAAAACTGAGCTTAACAATAAAAGTAGTATTAATTAAGACAAATAAAAGAATACTATAACACGTTATTAAGATGATAAACAACGTCACTACGCAAAATCTATACTTCAAGACCATCGTGTATTATTTGTGAAGTTGATACGGAATATTTATCAACATGTTCTTGGTACCTTCCGATGAACTTTTTAGAAAAAGGACAAGACGTTCTTTGACATACCCTGGTTCATCAACTTTCTGCTCAGACACTGGTCTTATCCTTTTGTTTCGATAACTTCCCAGGTATAGGTTAAAAACTGCCAATGATAACAATTTATAACCAATGCAATGTCGCTTAATAAGACATATTTCAAATCTAGACAAAGTCTGTAACTCATTGATTAGAAGTCTATGATTATCTAGGTGTCAAATGGGACACAGTTGTTTATTACCGAACAAGAATTTCAATACATTTGTTCATTGTCTTAAATTTTGTATCATAACATTATGACGATTCAACAATTTATCTATCCTTAGCTAGAATTATAACTAATATCGAAAAGATGCTTTAAGAAAGTTTATTTCAAATAAGCTAACTCCCACACTGTAGTACATAACTTAACGTGGGACTATCTTTTTTTTTTTTTTCTTTTTGTTATATTTGATATAAAAGTTCTTGAAATGTTGACAAGAATTGAAAGTCATTTGTTTCAAAAGCTGGAAATACATTAAAACTTGTTAGGAGATCCGATTAATCATTATGCAGCTTGGGACAGCTAATTGGAATAAGGTATTTGATAAACTCTCAAGTAATATTAATACATTCTTGTTTATCTGTACTATAAACTGAGGAATACATGATGTTGTCTATATTTTGTTTAGCTATTTTACTAAATTAATCGAAATTTAATGAAAAGTAATCGATGATAGCATAATAATTTTGCTGTAATCGATTAAATCACGATTATTAGTTATCGAAAATGTTGCCATTACAGATAACTGTCGATTACTTGAAAATGTAATCAATTACAATCGATTACGATTGCAGGTTAAGATAACCCTTTCCTGACTCACAAGGATTATACGATGAGCATTATTCATTAATCTAAGTTTCACTTGTTCGACAAATAAATTCTGACAGGACAGGGGTTTCCACACATAATGTGAGAGGACGTTTCCACTAGTATTGAATATAATTACTTGTGGATTTGCATCCAACAGCTTCTACGCATATGAACGGTAGGCTGTCATTTATAAAATCATGAAGTAAACGTAATGAATATCTACGATGACTTAGAATAAAAGCTGCTAACAGCCCGCAGTGTTTCATTTTATATGAATATAGGAGATAGAAATTATAGGCAAAATCATAACTTTACCACTAACCTTGTCAAAACCCAATTCAGAGGAATTTTCGTCTCATGTTCATTCTTGCTTCTACAGCACCAATGTGGTAATTTTTGGCATCTACCAAAGGTATTAAACATGTTTCGCCATTGCAAATTTCTCCAATTTCAACTTCCATCAAATCTGAATTGGTTTTGCTTTCTTTTGTACCAAAACTACGACGATAAAACTGAAGAATTCTTTCCAACGCCAAGGTCAAACATTCCTGAGTTGTTGTTGCTAGATCGGGGATATGAATTGCTTTGAAACTTCATTGCGTAGGCATGCAACAATTCTCTGCCCTTCCACATAAATGTGAAGCTCATTTTGTCATTGGCATCCATAATGGCAGCTTGAAAATAGAGACAAAAACGATCATCTATTACTTTCAACGGCCAGATGCTTATTGCAGCGCCTATAAGCTTGAATGATAATGCAGATGGAACCACCGTATCTTTCAGATGATATGCAATGCATATAGTATTTTCATCTGTTTCAGTTTTCTGCAACTTTGTGGAATCTTTTCCTTAACCATGCATGGTACTAAAACAATTCTGAAGCTATATCCTTTTCAGTGTAGCGTTTAGGTTCTACAAGGATATCAAGGTGGAGAAGCATCTGTACCGTATATTCTTTTGTTTTGTCATCCTCAAGATATCTTTAAAAGCTGGTTGTGACCACAAGGAAAACAGGTCTGTTTTCTTTAAAACTCCTGTAGAGGCTAAATTCTCCAATATGTTTCGAATGGCTCCTTCTTCTGGCCAAAACATTCTGTCTGTGATGAATGCTCTCAAAATATTGACCATTGCTGTAGGTTGAATAACAATAAAATCTCTTAAGGAAGGTTCATCGAAGTATAATAACTTTCCTATAGAGTGCTGAACAAGTAAGAAATCTTCTACTCTTCTTTCAGTTAAAGCAAATTCTCCATTGGACTTGTTAATCTCCAAAAGCCTCTTTTGGTTATAATTTTCAAACCGTTGAATCTCAAATCTGATATCTGTAAATCAAGAGGTACCCAAACAATTGGCATTCTCTGTCCCCATGTAGACTGCTCGAAGGCGATATCAACTAATGTATGCTTCAAACGATCAATATTAAGATCAGCAGCGTCTGTTGCATTGATGAAAAGATTTTGTCATACACTATGTGATTGTGCAGCTTATGTGAAGAAAACATTCTCGTCAGCTCTTCTTGGAAAAGCAGAGACAGCTCCTCTTTTTCTCCTGTCAATTACAACAAAATAACACGAACAATGTTAATACTTTAAAAAAGGTGTTTACTAAGCTCTGTAGTCGTGTTAATCTATGCAATATCCAGATATTTCAAATATGTATAGTAAGGGAATCATTTATTATCCAGGGACTTGGGCTGCTTTCTGCTCTTTGATCGGGTTGTTGTCTTTTGATACATTCCCCATTTCCATTCTTGATTTTAATTTGTTCGATGATTTTGAAAAGTATTTGTTTTGTGTTCATTCAGGGATTAAAAAAGAAGATGTGATATGATTGCCAATGAGGTCACCGTACGGTCCTCAAGCTTAAAAGGCAGGTTATTAATTTACTTAAGGATGTTCGGTACTCTGTTTCAAACTAACAAGCTTTTAAAAGACTGTTATAAATTGATAGTATAGAAAATATAGGAACTAAAAAGCCCAAAAATGTAGGGTCGGGGTGCTTGTTTTCGAGATATAAGCCATTAAAGATTTGGCGGGAACTGGGACTTTCTATAGATTTTCATATGTTTAACATCAGCACCTTGTTTCTTTTAAAACTATGAATATGAAAAATAACATGAATTATATAAGAGTTTTAAAATGGTTTTTAAACAATATTTAAGAAAATTATAAAAGAAAAGAAAGAGATAGCGGGCAAAATTTTATTGGGACTACATGGATAAAACTAGAGGATTCCAAATATCTGACAAATAGTCAAAAACAAGAGTAGCGAACCACCTTAACCATTACACCAAGATCAGCCAATAGTGTTTAACCAATGCTTTCGATATAAACCACTTGACCTTTTCAAAGGCTAATTTGTAAAATATTTCTTTCTAAATGATGAATGTACTGATATGTCAATGTCTAGTGTCGAAACAAAATGAACGTTAATTTCCCAAATCCTCAAGTCTTCTGTGAGCACCAGAGTACGTTTAGAGAAAATAATAAACAGACATTAAACGAAAGACAACCCTGGTTTAATTATAACAATAACATTAAAACTGACACTGTCGACAGCAAAACAAATAATTTTAGAAAAGTGTTACATCAATATTTAGAAATATACAGTTCTGCATGTGACATACTCTAAAAATGATGGCCATACAATTTATTTCCACCATGTGGGCTCTCCATGGCCATCATTGTACCACCTGTGGTTTATTTCATACACAAGGTATTACTTAAAATAAATCACAAGTCAAGGGAACTATTGCATTTGTTGCAAACTTAAATAGCTTACATGTACTGTGATAAAGGTAGTATTGAGCCCAAGGCAAAGTTTGTGTTTTAGTTCTAAAAATTCGGGTGAAAAATTAACTGGAATATTTGAAAAAAAGATAAATGAATTAAATTACTAAAATAGAAATGGTCTGTACAAAATGTATATGCATGAGCATCTAGATAACAAGTTTGAAATAGCTAAATATGCCAATATTTAAAAAGTAATGTTTATATCTTTGTTTATTATTTGCAATTAAGAATCATTGAAATGAAACAAAACACTGAAAATGTAGTAAACACCATTGCTGTTATATGGTAATTCAGAGAAATGAATGGTTTAATTAGATTTACTTTTGTAAAACAGACTGAAAATTCTTGATTTTTTTAAATTAAAATTGAGATGTTATTCTTTTGACTTTACGTCTACCAGAGTTGAGTCTTGTTACTTGAGACTTTTCCCGTTTACCCTACATACAAGTTATAATTCTAGCAGGTGTGTTTCATTTATGAATGGAGAAAAAATTTGTTTATCTAAAATATTGTGAGGATTTGGTATTTAAGTTTTGGATGCGTATTACTTATCAGGTAGTTCCGCTGTTCATGAAGACACCTTTAAGGTTGTTTTGATTATTTTATTTTTTAATTACGGTAACATATAACTTTACATAAATCCTATTTTTACCTTGAAGCACGGGCAATTTGATTAAAACAATAAATTTCGTCAATTTGTTTTGTCAAATGAGAGACCTTTCTTTCAAAAGGAAATTATTTTATACAGGTAGATAAGTTTCTGTAAACGGGTTAAGAAGTTGCTGTTTATGATTGTACAAAATATATCGGAATTCAAACACTCTTCTGGGTCGGTTCTTTCTCAAATCATTTCAAGATAAAAATAAAAGTAACCATATACATGTAAAGCTGCTCTAATTATATATACAGCTTGCAAACACACCAAACAAAGGTTTAGTTGCATCATGGTGGAGGACTTTTACTAAAACTTTGACCGAAAGATATTTTTCAGCTAGGCTTGTAATTGATATTTCTCGTTTTAGTCATTTTCGTTTTCCTGCATATTAATAATTGTAGACACGTTTTCTGGTGTCACAATGTAATGGTTGTTGAGCTCATTTTCACAAAAAGAATACTTTACTCATATCGTATATGTAACAATTCCATTGAAGTTTGAGATCTAAGATGATCCCTAGACGGCAATTGATATTAATAATGGCCGACAGTCAACTTTTTCTCAGAAATAAAGGGGCTCTTAAAAGTTTAGACCTACCTTAGAGAACATATCGCCATGTGTAGCAGCAAATATTATTCTCGGCATGTCATCGTCACTTTTGTTGCAGTAGGTCAGTACAGAATTAATCCAATGTTCTAGAATCGCTGGAAAATAAAGTGAACTGAATGGCACCCAATAAAATCACCTTTCAAACAGGTCGTCTTTCATGCACCAACTCTCCATAAATGCATTGCACTTTTAACAGTTCATTAACCAAAAGATGTGGAGCATGCTTTGGTAAGGATTGAACCGCTTTTGGATTGACTTATTAAACGACCAACGACTGTACATGGTACACGTAACACTGCTGTGCTACATGAATATATATACTAATATTGTCAAAGGTTAGCCATTAAACCGTTTTAAGGACCAAATATTGAATTCCAAAAGTTAATTGGTTAACCGAATTTTATGCAATTTGAATAGATTTGCTCGTGTATGTAACAACGTATTTGATTTTAAAGAAAGAAATCTCTGTATTACTGAAAATTATTACACCAGGGTTTTGATATTACAAACTAGTCAAAACATTTACTAAATTTTATCATCGGTACAAGGACATCATTCGTAAATATAAATCAACACGCAGACATCTTATACGTTCAGATATTTCACATGCAATTGTTTATGGTAATATTCTATACAAAGCACAAAAATGTTTGTATTCACCCAAAAGCTAACCAAACCCTTAAACAGACTCATTCAAAAGGGATATAGTTACGATACTGTTGTTAGGTAATTAAAGATGGCATATTTTGGTATTAATACTGATTCACTCATAGGGTCTTTGCAACACATTTCTTCTAAAACCAGTTGTTGGCATGATACGGGTTATGTTCTCCTGATATATTTAATGACTGTGCTTGATTTTCTTATGATGAAGACATAATCTTTAATCGGCTTAATTGAGATCTGGAGTTGGCATATCGGTAACTGTTAGTAGTCCTTTGTTAATTTATGTATCATTGTCACTTTGCTTAGTTTCTTTTGTAACCTATTCTGATATCGGACTCGGATTTCTTTTGAACTGATTTTACTGTGCGTATTGTTGTGTGTTTGTTTATTCTACATTGGCTAGAGGTATCGGGGAGGGTTGAGATTTTACAAAACATGTTTAAGACCCTGTCCCAAGTCATTGACCTCTGGCCTTTGTGAGTTTTAAATTTTAGTTCATTTATATGTTTCAGAGTTTATTGTGACGTCCATTTCACTGAACTAGTACACATTTTGTCTAGGGGCCAACTGAAGCCCGTATCAAGATGCGGGATTTTCTTGCTGTGCTTAAGACCCATGGGTGGCCTTCGGCTATTTTCTGTCCTTTGTCGGGTTGTTGTCTCTTCGATACATACCCCATGTGCATTCTCAAGATTATTGCTATAAATGCGTATTACAATCATGGTCATATTTTTCTTCATATTACAGATCGATATACCACGATTATTAACAATGGAAGATTTATTAATTAGCACAAATACAACTTGTCCATAAGCTTGAGACAATATCTAAAGTAAACGTAATAATCAAAATATATTTTCTACTGTTGAAAGCTGGTTCAGTTTTACGATTTAGGTGATCATTTCACGTTCTTTGAGTAGTGTACATGTTAAGATATCATCTAGTCCAAGCTAGATCATACTTGAAATGAAATTTGTGTGTATTGGATTAAGTAGTTAACTATTTAATCATGTTAAATTGATACACACCACGACATTTTCCGTGACGCAAGAGTAAATGAAACATTTGTCGGTTTCAGACTTCTTCTATTCGCCGAAAACAAGCTTCTAACTTTCATCTATTCATTCTGAAGTTATAATGCCAGACATGGAGCACGATATGATTACATTTTAGTAGGACATGAAATCTTCCTGAATTTTTGTGTGGTTCGAGTTGCTCAGTTTGTAGATTTCTATGTTGTGTTTTGTGTGGTTCGAGTTGCTCAGTTTGTAGATTTCTATGTTGTGTTTTGTGTGGTTCGAGTTGCTCAGTTTGTAGATTTCTATGTTGTGTTTTGTGTGGTTCGAGTTGCTCAGTTTGTAGATTTCTATGTTGTGTTTTGTGTGGTTCGAGTTGCTCAGTTTGTAGATTTCTATGTTGTGTTTGTGTGGTTCGAGTTGCTCAGTTTGTAGATTTCTATGTTGTGTTTTGTGTGGTTCGAGTTGCTCAGTTTGTAGATTTCTATGTTGTGTTTTGTGTGGTTCGAGTTGCTCAGTTTGTAGATTTCTATGTTGTGTTTTGTGTGGTTCGAGTTGCTCAGTTTGTAGATTTCTATGTTGTGTTTTGTGTGGTTCGAGTTGCTCAGTTTGTAGATTTCTATGTTGTGTTTTGTGTGGTTCGAGTTGCTCAGTTTGTAGATTTCTATGTTGTGTTTTGTGTGGTTGAGTTGCTCAGTTTGTAGATTTCTATGTTGTGTTTTGTGTGGTTCGAGTTGCTCAGTTTGTAGATTTCTATGTTGTGTTTTGTGTGGTTCGAGTTGCTCAGTTTGTAGATTTCTATGTTGTGTTTTGTGTGGTTCGAGTTGCTCAGTTTGTAGATTTCTATGTTGTGTTTTGTGTGGTTCGAGTTGCTCAGTTTGTAGATTTCTATGTTGTGTTTTGTGTGGTTCGAGTTGCCCAGTTTGTAGATTTCTATGTTGTGTTTTGTGTGGTCTGAGTTGCCCAGTTTGTAGATTTCTATGTTGTGTTTTGTGTGGTTCGAGTTGCTCAGTTTGTAGATTTCTATGTTGTGTTTTGTGTGGTTCGAGTTGCTCAGTTTGTAGATTTCTATGTTGTGTTTTGTGTGGTTCGAGTTGCTCAGTTTGTAGATTTCTATGTTGTGTTTTGTGTGGTTCGAGTTGCTCAGTTTGTAGATTTCTATGTTGTGTTTTGTGTGGTTCGAGTTGCCCAGTTTGTAGATTTCTATGTTGTGTTTTGTGTGGTTCGAGTTGCCCAGTTTGTAGATTTCTATGTTGTGTTTTGTGTGGTTCGAGTTGCCCAGTTTGTAGATTTCTATGTTGTGTTTTGTGTGGTTCGAGTTGCTCAGTTTGTAGATTTCTATGTTGTGTTTTGTGTGGTTCGAGTTGCTCAGTTTGTAGATTTCTATGTTGTGTTTTGTGTGGTTCGAGTTGCTCAGTTTGTAGATTTCTATGTTGTGTTTTGTGTGGTTCGAGTTGCTCAGTTTGTAGATTTCTATGTTGTGTTTTGTGTGGTTCGAGTTGCTCAGTTTGTAGATTTCTATGTTGTGTTTTGTGTGGTTCGTGTTGCTCAGTTTGTAGATTTCTATGTTGTGTTTTGTGTGGTTCGAGTTGCTCAGTTTGTAGATTTCTATGTTGTGTTTTGTGTGGTTCGAGTTGCCCAGTTTGTAGATTTCTATGTTGTGTTTTGTGTGGTTCGAGTTGCTCAGTTTGTAGATTTCTATGTTGTGTTTTGTGTGGTTCGAGTTGCTCAGTTTGTAGATTTCTATGTTGTGTTTTGTGTGGTTCGTGTTGCTCAGTTTGTAGATTTCTATGTTGTGTTTTGTGTGGTTCGAGTTGCTCAGTTTGTAGATTTCTATGTTGTGTTTTGTGTGGTTCGTGTTGCTCAGTTTGTAGATTTCTATGTTGTGTTTTGTGTGGTTCGTGTTGCTCAGTTTGTAGATTTCTATGTTGTGTTTTGTGTGGTTCGAGTTGCTCAGTTTGTAGATTTCTATGTTGTGTTTTGTGTGGTTCGAGTTGCTCAGTTTGTAGATTTCTATGTTGTGTTTTGTGTGGTTCGTGTTGCTCAGTTTGTAGATTTCTATGTTGTGTTTTGTGTGGTTCGTGTTGCTCAGTTTGTAGATTTCTATGTTGTGTTTTGTGTGGTTCGTGTTGCTCAGTTTGTAGATTTCTATGTTGTGTTTTGTGTGGTTCGTGTTGCTCAGTTTGTAGATTTCTATGTTGTGTTTTGTGTGGTTCGAGTTGCTCAGTTTGTAGATTTCTATGTTGTGTTTTGTGTGGTTCGTGTTGCTCAGTTTGTAGATTTCTATGTTGTGTTTTGTGTGGTTCGTGTTGCTCAGTTTGTAGATTTCTATGTTGTGTTTTGTGTGGTTCGAGTTGCTCAGTTTGTAGATTTCTATGTTGTGTTTTGTGTGGTTCGAGTTGCCCAGTTTGTAGATTTCTATGTTGTGTTTTGTGTGGTTCGAGTTGCTCAGTTTGTAGATTTCTATGTTGTGTTTTGTGTGGTTCGTGTTGCTCAGTTTGTAGATTTCTATGTTGTGTTTTGTGTGGTTCGTGTTGCTCAGTTTGTAGATTTCTATGTTGTGTTTTGTGTGGTTCGAGTTGCTCAGTTTGTAGATTTCTATGTTGTGTTTTGTGTGGTTCGAGTTGCTCAGTTTGTAGATTTCTATGTTGTGTTTTGTGTGGTTCGAGTTGCTCAGTTTGTAGATTTCTATGTTGTGTTTTGTGTGGTTCGAGTTGCTCAGTTTGTAGATTTCTATGTTGTGTTTTGTGTGGTTCGAGTTGCTCAGTTTGTAGATTTCTATGTTGTGTTTTGTGTGGTTCGAGTTGCTCAGTTTGTAGATTTCTATGTTGTGTTTTGTGTGGTTCGAGTTGCTCAGTTTGTAGATTTCTATGTTGTGTTTTGTGTGGTTCGAGTTGCTCAGTTTGTAGATTTCTATGTTGTGTTTTGTGTGGTTCGAGTTGCTCAGTTTGTAGATTTCTATGTTGTGTTTTGTGTGGTTCGAGTTGCTCAGTTTGTAGATTTCTATGTTGTGTTTTGTGTGGTTCGAGTTGCTCAGTTTGTAGATTTCTATGTTGTGTTTTGTGTGGTTCGAGTTGCTCAGTTTGTAGATTTCTATGTTGTGTTTTGTGTGGTTCTGAGTTGCTCAGTTTGTAGATTTCTATGTTGTGTTTTGTGTGGTTCGAGTTGCTCAGTTTGTAGATTTCTATGTTGTGTTTTGTGTGGTTCGAGTTGCTCAGTTTGTAGATTTCTATGTTGTGTTTTGTGTGGTTCGAGTTGCTCAGTTTGTAGATTTCTATGTTGTGTTTTGTGTGGTTCGAGTTGCTCAGTTTGTAGATTTCTATGTTGTGTTTGTGTGGTTCGAGTTGCTCAGTTTGTAGATTTCTATGTTGTGTTTTGTGTGGTTCGAGTTGCTCAGTTTGTAGATTTCTATGTTGTGTTTTGTGTGGTTCGAGTTGCTCAGTTTGTAGATTTCTATGTTGTGTTTTGTGTGGTTCGAGTTGCTCAGTTTGTAGATTTCTATGTTGTGTTTTGTGTGGTTCGAGTTGCTCAGTTTGTAGATTTCTATGTTGTGTTTTGTGTGGTTCGAGTTGCTCAGTTTGTAGATTTCTATGTTGTGTTTTGTGTGGTTCGAGTTGCTCAGTTTGTAGATTTCTATGTTGTGTTTTGTGTGGTTCGAGTTGCTCAGTTTGTAGATTTCTATGTTGTGTTTTGTGTGGTTCGAGTTGCTCAGTTTGTAGATTTCTATGTTGTGTTTTGTGTATTGTTGTTTGTCTTTCCGTCGTTTTCGTTTTTATCAATGCATTATATTTATATAGTCTATTTACGACTAATGAGCTTAAATATCCCTTTGATATATTTCGCCTCTAGTTTATTACAAACGACATAATAGTTATGGTATTATTTGATTGTTATGTATAAGGATAAAACTGCTCATTGATATAAAACATCCGTTTAACCATACGAAAAGTAGGCATGTAAAGAGATGCCTTTAGATATTAAAAAGACAAAAATATTTGGTTATAAAATAATACTATAAAACAGCAGTTTTATGTTAACCATTTCATAGTTAAAACCTTATTGTATTGTTTAAAACAAGACTAATACATTATACCTTTACTACAGAGCTAAAGATAGCAAAATGACATTCAGCGTAGATATGAAGTATAAGCCCGCAACATTCTATGTTTGTCCGTCCCAAAACAGGAGTCGGTCTCTAGTTGCTGTATTTGATATTTGTTACTCGTTTATTAATTTGCATAGTTTGTTATTGTGTAGGGAGGGTTTGATCGCCCGCTAAACCGTTTAACTCCGCAACTATATGTATGTGACTGGTCCTATTTAGTGGTTGTCGTTGCTGATGTATTTCATCTGTGTATTCGTTTATTATTTCTGCATAAATCAATAGAGTAGTTTTCGTTTGAACTGTTATTGTTTTACATTTGTCATTTTGTGAATTTTCATAGCTTGCTATGCAGATTTTGCTTGCTCATTGTTGAAGGTTGTATAGGGACCTTTATCCGCTAAATTCTACAGTATTTGGTTTCTGATGGAAAGTTGTCTTATTTGCAATCATACCACCTCATCTTTTTTATAATTGTCTTTATATGTTATGTCATTGACTTTCTATACTAAATTGGTGCATTGATAGAATGCATAGATTACATTAAACGACAAAATGTATTGCACGAAATGCACATTCTTATAAATTATGTTCCTTGAGTGATTATCACTCTATTTGGCAACCGTAGCCTAGAAACTTGGACAAACTGATTTATTCAAACCGGATAAGGAACACGACAACAACTAATCCATAAGGGAGAGGATTCATGTTTTAATTGAATTTAATAATTGAATTCAAAACCTACAGCCTGCTGTTACATTTCCTTGTGGGTATTCATCCAGTTCAGTATTAAGGCCTTTTCGTCCATCAAACATCAGAATGAACATTCCCTTGTGCTGGATAAATAATTGATGAGTCATATCAAAGGATTTTTGTCCTCCAAAATCGACTAAATCAGACGGTGCTATATTCATAACGTACGATCTCTTCTTAATTTTGTCTAATATGTCTTGTTGAATTGAATGGGCAGTATGAATTGTTTGTTTCTGAGAGGCGTTTAATGTCTTCAGATCAGGTTTATATATCAGTTTTGGACGTCCATCGGAAGGATTTCCCATTTTCTAAAATTTTGATTTGATTCATCTTGGACTTCACCTTTCTTCTTTTTGTTTTCCGTTTTATCTTAGATGCATCAGGTTTAGGTGGTAATTTAAGATGCCCATCGGGAGGAGTCTGTTTAGATGTTGAAATTGTCTTGCCGTGCTGCTTTTTAGGCAGAAGTGGATCATTCTTTAGATTTTGAAGAGAAGCATCTTGCGCTTCATCTTTCATCCCGTGTTGCTCATTCAATTCAGGATTCCCAAGCAAAAGTTTCGTTAAAACACCACCAGCACCTAATTAAAATAAATCATTCAACTTTAAACTTGTAGCTATGTATGCTTAAGGCAACGAACCTGATAATAAACAAGAAACCCTGTAAAACAAATTCGTACTGGTGGCATACTTAATATAACCAATGCAACATTTTGAAGCTTTAAAAATACGTAAAGGTTTGCATATTGTGTGAGAACTTTATAATGTTAAAGACTTAATGTTGGGTCTCCATGCTCGTTGGCAGATTCCCAATCACCTTCCATCACCAGTATCAGTCTGATTAATTCAATGCTAACAATAAAACACAACTGCTTTCTTCTTGTTTTGAAGCCTATTAACATATTCCTGTTTTCATTAGTGCTCAGATTTAATTCAATCCAAGTGGAGCTCAAAAGGACATTAATATGAGGATAAAATAAGGATTTTAATTTATCTATATATCTATCATGTCTATATAGTTGTAAAGACAAAATGTCCTGTGCCAAATCAGGAATATGGCACATATATTGCGATCAAATTTCTATGTATGTTGGCGTTTGTTTTGTAGCAGTTCAGTGTTTCTGTTGTTCTGTTGTTTTCCTCTTGTAGTTGGTGTGTTTCCTCGGTTTTGGTTTGAGGCCCGGATTTGTTTCTGTTAAATCCATTTATGGCTATTGAACAGCTGTATACTACTATTGCCTTTATGTACCCATAAAAGATCAAAGTCCAGTATGTAAACAATTGAAGGACAGTACACCGTGCGACCATTCGGGATAGAAAATATTAATTAGTTTAGCATAAACAACATGAACAACCAACCGCCTGATTTAAAGAAAGTATATTAAAGAACACACAATTCTTTGTGTTTGGTAACAGTCTAAGTATCAGAAGCCCCAAAGAGCTCATAATTTGTGTAAAATAATTCATATCAGAATGTTAATGCTGGTATATTATTTTAAATAATAATTTCCGACAAAAGTTTTAATGATCAGAGACGTGTATAATAATAAATTTGAGAAAACAATCCATCTAGAGGTACACGACGGGATGGCACATGTGGAAAAGGATCTGATTACTTGAGATCACTCTTAGTTTTGGTTTAAAGGGGTTCGTGTTGTTCTTGCTTCAGTTATAATTGTTGTTCGTTGTGCTTCTTAAGTATTAATGTTTGTAATATTAATACTGTTACAGTCTCGAAAAGGCAAAAGATACCAAAAGGACACCCAAACTCACAATTCGAAAACAAACTCATAACGCCATTGTTAAAAAGACACACAACAGTACACAAATCACAATATAGAAAAGCTTAAGACTAAGCAACACGAGACCCAGCAAACATTTGGGTTGATCTCATGTGCTCCGGAAGGGTGAGAAGATCCTGCTCCACATGTGACACTCTCTGTGGAGTTTTTATTCCCAGAGGGTATCACAAGCCCAGTAGTCAGCACTTCTCTGTTGACATGAATTATCATTGATATGGTCATACTTATAAATTAACTGTTTACAAAACTTTGAATTTTGAAATACTAAGGCTTTTCTACCTCAGGAATAGATTACCTTAGCTGTATTTGGCAAAACTTTTAGGAATTTTGGTCCTCAATGCTCTTCAACTTCGTACTTTATTTGGCCTTTTAAACTTTTTTGATTCGAGCGTCACTAATGAGTCTTTTGTAGACGAAACGCGCGTCTGGCGCAAATACAAAATTTCAATCCTGGTATATATGATGAGTTTATTTACAACCACTGGGTCGATGCCACTGCTGGTGGAGGTTTCTCCCCAAGGGTTTCACCAGCCCAGTAGTCAGCATTTCTGTTTTGACATGAATTATCATTGATATGGTCATAATTATAAATTAACTGTTTTCAAAACTTTAAATTTTGAAATACTAAGGCTTTTCGACCTCAGTAATAGATTACCTTAGCTGTATTTGGCACATCTTTTAGGAATTTTTGGTTCTCAATGCTCCTCTTCTTCGTACTTTATTTGGCCTTTTAACTTTTTTATTCGAGCGTCACTGATGAGTCTTTTGTAGACGAAACGCGCGTCAAGCGCAAGTACAAAATTCCAATCCTGGTATCTATGATGAGTTTATTTACTTCTATCAAACTCGTTAATAAGTTAAATGAAGGGTTTTAAAATGTCAAATTCTAGTTGACCGGTCATGTAAAACCCTGAATGTTAAATTTTGAAATAAAACTTTTGGCTATGACAAGGATAGACGAGATTTGTCCGGTTTTAACAACACAACCATAGAAAATTTAAAAAGTCCAATGAACAACATCAATTGGTTAAACCATAAACAACATATCGCCTGATCAAAAATAAGTATAACTCAATTCGCATTATGTCAACAGGAACCCAGATACTAGTTATATTTCCACTGCAAACATACTGTTTTAAAGTCTTTTGTGATGACATTTCCTTGTGTTTAATCAAGGGTCTGTTGAATATATCAAAATCCAAAATCATAATACTTATTTCTTGAGTAGCACTGTTGACATAACATTGACTTCTTACGTTTGTCCCTTAGACAAAAGGGTGCACTAAATCGCATAGAACATTTTTCTATTGTCTTGTTTGCCTCCATATAATACCCTTCTTACGAAATCGCATGACGAAAACTCAGGGTCAAAGGTAAAGTGATAATGAGGGCTAATAACATGCAAAGTTCACATAATATGCAATAAAGATATATTACAGTATTTGCGTTAAGTTAATAACATGTTCATATTGCTGCAGAAAAAGCAGATATGACATACTGATTCACAAATATAGAAACCATCCTTACAACCTATTTCAAATATTTTGTTTGTCAATTACTACAATTTAACATCAATTCTATGAAACTGTTAAAATTCTTTTATCGCAAAACAAGAGGTGGTTATGATTCTCTTATAATTTTTTTGTGATTTTTGATGTGAAAACATTGCTACCATCAGTTTTAACATCTATAACATTGATTTTTTATGAAGACATTTGCCCAGTGTTTTGATATAAATCAAGTAGTTGGTTAACATCTATTAACATATTGTAAGACAATGAACAAATTAATCAAGGGAGAAATCAAAATTAATGACAGAATAAATGAAATAATCTTGCACATATCAGGTAAATTAAACGTGGCATCGATTGGCATGTAGTAGTGTGCGCTACAAAAAAAAGATGACAACTACATCCTAGATACATATGTAAATATGTTAGATTCACAGACCACACAGAACTCTCAACTGACTGCTGTGCTGTGTTGCTGGTTGATACATTCAAAGGTATGGTCAATGGCAAGAGGATTAATGAAGTACACATATGGTCTTATAATGCTGGATGCTTTAAAAGAACCTTCACCTTTATGATTTTATCAAGAACTCTCAAACTTTTGTGAGGCACAGGACGTAAAAGTAAAATAACAAAAATACTGAGGAAAATTCAAAACGGAAAGTCCCTAATCAAATGGCAAAATCAAAAATCAAAAGATCAAACAATCAAACGAATGGATAACAACTGTCATATTCCTGACTTGGAACATTCATTTTCTTATATAAAAATGGTGGATTAAACCTGGTTTAAAGCTAGCTAAACATCTCACAAAGTAACATAAAATTCAAGTATATTGACAACAATGTGTGAACAAAACAAACAGACATAATAGGTAAAAATGTCAAAATAGGGGAACAACAGTCAACATTGTGTCATAATCCTAATCACAAATATGTAAACAAAGAGAAACAAAAGACATATAGACAAAGTGCATGAGCAAAATGAAAGAAAAGAATAAAAAAAATACTATATTACAATAACACAATGACGGGATGTATAAGTACCGTGCCACGTCAAATGAAGTTTATCAAAAATAGACTTAACAGTAAAAGTAATAATAATAAAAAAAACTTGCGATCGTAAGGTGTCTCATATCAAAGCTTCAATTAAACTACACATTAATGAAGGAAATGATGTTTAAGATGCATCTCAAATAAAGAGGTTAAAAGAAGTCTTTTGAAATAATTGCATGATATTATCTTGCTACAACCAATTAACACATGAATATATATCTGTTTGATACATATCAAGAGCTGATGCTTTTTGGACGTCAATCAAAAGGTATGAGAATATAAGAAAATAATGTCTAGTAGAACTTTCAAACTCCAAAGGAAAGAAATCACACCTTGGACAATGCTTTTACAAGTCTTAGTTAACTGAAATCTTACCAAAGGTTTTATTGCATTTTACACAGTGTTTGCTTATTTTTCAATCGCTTCCATCAAATTAAGTCTCTGTATAAAGATGACTGTTTTTCCATGTTATATTTTCGCAACCTCATAAAACAAGGATTCATTTCTTGATTGCAGGCATGCCATTTATTATATATTGAGTCATAACTGCTCTTTGTCAAAAGTGAGCATTATCTTTACAAAACTGTCAGCTGCAGATAAAGTATGAGTAACATTTGTTGATTCCATATTATTAAAATATAAAATTCATGCCCAAATGATTTGGGATTTATAATTTAAAGTTCGCACAGGCAGTGTATTGCACTCTATGTAATAGCTTGTATGCTTGACTTTCGTTTTGTTTAATGAAAACCGCAAATCTTAATTATCCAGCAAGGGTTATTTCATCATTGTAAAACAAGTGCCAATCAACGTGCATCAGCATATCAAGGAAAATTTGCAAGGTTAATGCTTTACAGATATCACGACATCTGTCATATAAGTGCATAGATGATTAGAAATAAAGAAATATTATAGGTTCAACTGTATATTTTTGACGATTTGTATACATTCTAAGGAAACAACTTTTGAAGAAGGTTAATATAAAAAGAAGATGTGGTATGATTGCCAATGAGACAACTGTTCACAAGAGACCAAAATGACACAGAAATTAACAACTATAGGTCACCGTACGGCCTTCAACAATGAGCAAAGCCCATACCGCATAGTCAGCTATAAAAGGCCCTGAAATGACAATGTAAAACAATTCAAACGAGAAAACTAACGGCCTTATTTATGTACAAAATGAACGAAAAATAAATATGTAACACATAAACAAACGACAACCACTGAATTACAGGCTCCTGACTTGGGACAGGCACATACATACATAATGTGGCGGGGTTAAACATGTTAGCGGGATACCAACCCTCCCCTAACCTGGGACAGTGATATAACAGTACAACATAAGAAAGAACTATAAAAATCAGTTGAAAAGGCTTAACTCATCAGATGGACAAACATACAAGTGGACGTGGCAGGGTACTTGTACATCACAACAACAAAAAGACACTAGGAACAGATCTGAGAGTACTCGCAGTTATCTGACAGCTAGTTCAAAGCCACTAACAACTAATAAAAAATCATGCATCTAAGACTAAATTATTAATCCGCACACATCCAACATCCAATGGATTTAGTGTAAAGACGTCATAAACAGTCAGAGAAAACATGACCTTGTGCAATGCCAAGATACAGGTATCGACAGATTGTAGATCCATGAATGTGTATATGTATATAACATACTAGTAATATTTAGTTTGCTTTTAATTTACTGATAACAAAATCAATATTTATACCAATAAAACAATATTCAATGATCTTATTACAGTGTTGAATTGGTAACCTTTTAGAATAAGTTTATTTAAAGGAGCGATAAGTTTACAAGGATCATTTCTAAATTTCCGGGCACGGTTAACAACATTTCCGTAAAATGAGGATGTGCTATCCCATTTGAAATAAGTTTTCTACAGGTACAACCAAACTTCAAAACCAAATCTTTTGGAAAAATTTAGTAAAGGTTTTAAGTAATTTATGGTAACGATATCCCTGGTTTAATAATTTACCAGTAATACATAGATTACGTTCGTTAAAATCAAAAACGTCACAACAGACACGGGCATAGCGAATGAGCTGTGAAATATAAACACCGTAAGATGGTGCCAAAGGAACATCACCATCTAAAATGGAAAACTAACAATAGGGAACGAAAAATCGTCCCTTTGTCGTAAATTTTAGTGTGGAGTTTCCCGTTTAAAACCGAAATATCTAAATCTAGGAAAGGACAGTTATTACCGTTTAAATTTGATTTATTTAAAGTAAGTTCCTTGGGGTAAATTTCAGCAGTATATTGAGAAAATTCTTGATTATTTAACGAAAAAATATCATCAAGATAACGGTAAGTGTTGTTGAATTTATCAATTAAATGCAATTAAATGCAATTTCGACGGGTCTTTACTGAGTTTAGTCATAAACTGTGATTCGTAACAGTACAAAAACAAGTCTGCTATTAAAGGGGCACAATTAGTGCCCATAGGGATACCTACAACCTGTCGATAAACTTTGTTGCCGAAACGTACATAAATATTATCAAGGAGAAAATTAACAGCTTCAGTAATCTCATCACACCTCCAGTAAGTATATCTAGCATATTTACCTTTCTCATTAGAGAAGACGGCTTTAAATGAGTTGCAGCAAATATATTTGCATTCAGCTTTACCAAACGACCATTTAATTAAATAGGAAAACTTTTGTTTGATAAGATAGTGTGGAGTGTAGTGTAAAGAGTAGAAAATCAAAACTGTCAACAGAATCAAAAGGACCATCAAAAGCATGTAATTTATCTAAAACATCCAAAGATTTTTACACTCCAAAAATAGTTTATACCACTATGTTCATATATTTTATTACAATAGTTTATGATAAGCTCTTTAATAGTAGTTAATGAACTTGTTAAAAGCACTGAAAGATTAGTTGTAGAACACTTACTAGAGGCCGAGATGAAACGATATTTAAATGGTTTTGTGTAGTTTAGGTAGCCAATACATAGTAGGGACCTTCAAATGTTCAGAAGAAGCCTTAAGCTTTGATGTGGTTGTGATATGTGTGTTTACTATATGACTTTCCGTAGAGCGGATGGACTTGAATGTAGATGAATTTAAAATTTCATTCTTAAGAACGTCCGCGTAGTATTTACGGCATACCACCACCACATTGTTGGCTGCTTTGTCGGCCGGTACAAACACAAACCGCTTTGAAAGTTCTTGAAGTTTATTTCTTATTCTGGAAATAGGTGTATTATGTACTCTATTATTTACTTCTAAATTATTTTCAAAATGTGATATTCTCTTATCTACCACATTCATACATTTATTCAAATAAGAATCAAGAGATTTTTATCAGATTTTTCCTGTTTAAACCACTTTTACAAAACGAGGAAAGAGCATCTTTGGTGACTAGACGACACTCTTTCCAATCTATTTTAGATGGAGGACGATATTTTGGTTCTTTTTCAAAAGTTTTTAACCTCTCTGTCCTGGACGATATTGAGGTCCCTTGTAATAACATGGCCATAGGAACATATCTAAACTTCGACGATTCACAGTTTCAAGTTAAGGGAGTATTATTATCTACATTCATTAACTTTATTTGTAGCTGAAGTGAAACTGTTTAAGGGATACTAAAATATTGTCCTTACCTAATTTTGTTTTTGATATTAGTTTAATATTGTACTTTTATTACAGGCTAATGATTTACAACAGAAAGGAAATTATAGAGTCAAAGTTCTGACACCAGTTATTGATGCAGATGCTGAAAAAATTCATTTAAAACATTTCAACTCTTATCAACTGTGAATTTAGATCTGATGAACTAAGAGCATACAAGGTTGGACCAGGTTTGTTGTTTAACATTTTGTTCACCCAAAGGGTCATGTTTGCTATAGGTTTTTCTTTTTCTGTTGTCCTAACATTTCTTCTTTAGTTGTCCTGAGACAGTCTTTAGAAATTGCAGGACTTATTTCAAAAATAACCCCGCGTGGGATTACAGCCTCTTGGGAGCTTTTACAGATATATTTTTAATGCTGCTTATTCGTTTGTTTTCGTGGAATCATTTTTTTATGATAAGGAAAATCTGTTGTTTCGAGGATACTTTAATTTGTGGTTTTGTTGGTTTTCAGTATTAACACCATTTAAAATATGAATGTGCGAACGAAAACCACTAAAATTGATATTTAACGAAAATGAATAATTTACAGTATGTTTTATGTTATCAAACTTTATACTATTATATCTACTTGGATCTCAAGATGAACAAGAAATTATTTGCGTTTTAAAGTATTTTCGTGATTGATTGATAAATGCCAGAAATCTGATATGAAATTACCTGGTTAAGAGTAAGATAATGAAAAGATAACATTGAGAATGGAAATGGGAAATTGTCAAAGAGACAACAACCCAACCAAAGAGCAGAAAACAGCCGACGGCCACCAATGGGTCTTCAACACAACGAGAAAATCCTGCACTGGAGGCGGGCTTCAGCTGGCCCCTAAACAAAATGTGTACTAGTTCAATGAAAATGGACGTCACACTAAACTCCAAAAATATAAATGAACTAAAATTAAAAACATACAAGACTAACAAAGGCCAGAGGCTCCTGACTTGGGACAGGCGCAAAATGCGGCGGGTTAAACATGTTTTGTGAGATCTCAACCTCCCCTATACCTCTAGCCAATGTAGAATAAACAAACACACAGTAATACGCACAGTAAAACTCAGTTTAGAAGAAGTCCGAATCCGATATCAGAAAAGTAACTTAAGAAACTAAGCAAAATGACAATGATACATAAATTAACAAGGGACTACTAGCAGTTACTGACATGCCAGCTCCAGACCTCGATTAAACTGATTGAAAGATTATGTCTTCATCATATAAAAATCAAGCACAATCCCTTCCGTTAGAGGTTTAGAATCATACCATCATAAAATATATGAGAAGAACATAACCCGTATCAAGAGTAAGATAATGAAAAGGTATATAAGGTTAAAGTCAAAGAGACACAAATGCATGTAAAAAGTAGTTACTTTCCTGTGCGGCCTTTAACCAGGTCCAGGTATGTATTTGGTATCAGGCTGTT
Source organism: Mytilus coruscus (assembly GCA_017311375.1). NCBI lineage: Eukaryota > Metazoa > Mollusca > Bivalvia > Mytilida > Mytilidae > Mytilus > Mytilus coruscus. Next base: position 4,893,000 of record CM029608.1, read on the forward strand.
AAAAGGCATATATCTGTAGATCATCCAATGAACCATGATATGAAGCTTACTTTCCAAAAGGCTTAATATAATGGCGAGCAGAATGATATGTTACGATACATGCCTGTCAAAATCACGATAAATGATTTTCATCCTTCTAAACAAATTTTACTTTTCGAAGGAAATATCAAGTAAGTATATTTTGAAGACTTCAAAACATTCTACCGAAGCTTTACTTGATGTCATTGGTACGACTGAAAATATAATTTTGTTTCTCCATGTATGGAAATACAATATGGTGTATTGCTTCATAAACAAAATGTTCGTACCTTTTTCAATGGGATCATCTTTCTGTGAGCAAATCAATACCATTTCTACCAAAATGTATGATGAGTCCATCAGTTGAAAAGCATTTCCTTGGAATGGTCTCGCCAATTAGAATACTTGCTAGCGAAGATTTTCCACAGTTGCATGGTCCAGCTAAATACACCCTGTTCTCATAGGAAGCAAATGTTCCGAGAGCAACTAGATCTTTAAAATCATCTTTATTTAACTGACTTAAATTGGCCAAAATAGATTCGGACATTTCCTATGAAATAAAAGAAACTTGATATTTAGAGTGAAGTCAATAATTGAAATTAACATAAATAATTAGTTGTAATGAGAGACTTGGACTCTTCAATTTGCAATAACATTCATTAATAAATAGGCGTTTATACTATGAAACCTGAGGACATAACAGTTTAAAAAGCACAGTATAACCTTTCATCATGTCATAATGATAAATAGTAGAAATTCAAAATATAAGTTTATCTTCCTGGACAGCATGTTGTTTATTTTAAAGATTTACTGTTATTAACTATTTCATAAATTATTGAAGGGGTATATTAAATCTTTCAAGTGTATGTACTTGTTCTCCAATACATGTCATTGGGATTGATTTTGTTGAACTTCCCTTTTATACCTTGGAGTTCGGTATTTATGCTGATACTTTTACAATTGAGGAAATGATATCTTTTCTTCAAAACTCTAATCGTCAGTTAAATTAAATGTCTATAACTACGAGTATCTTATATAAAAGATTAAACTGAGTTATTCCAACGCCGATAACGTAACTTTTATACGGATGGAATTTTGGCAAAATCTTTCAATCAGCAAACAAAATAAAGACGTACCTTATTTGTATTGGATACCAAAACCTCATAAAGTTCTGTAGAACCAATGGCATATTACCGGCTCAACTGCATGTTCTACCAAATAATTGTTCGGTTAGATTTAACTAGATTTTATTCGCGTAGAAACCAACTGTGCACCTCTCCTGAACGACCATCATAGAAGATCATAGAAGCTAAACAGATTCATGCATACAGGTATATTAATGATATGATTTCTAGTTGCATTCCAAACTTTTCTTATTGGGGTCTGTTGATATATTCCTAATACTAGAGATTAAATAAACCACATGTACAGCTTCCTCTAACTAATTTCTAGACATCTACCTTGAATGTGAAAACATTTGTCATCTCAGTAACTGTATCTATGACAAACGAGAAGATTTCGATATGAAATTTCCCAACCTTAACACCATTTTACCAGCTTCACGAATGAGCCAGGGTGTCGCCAAAACCGTCTCGTCCTATTATTCAACAAGTCTATTGGAAAGTGCCAAGATCTAAACAAAATATATACTCTGTTACTACTTGACAAATAATGCAAGATGGTCTTGAGTTATATGTAAGTGTTGAAAATGTGCATTTGTAATCAACTTTACAGTTATCCGTGACGGATTCGGAATTTTGAACTCCGTCATCGGGTTTTTGATTTTGGTTGTTCCTGGTGCAGTTGGATCCTGAGATACGATTCTGATGCAATTATTATCTCCATTATGTGTACCCTCCTATTTGTAAACTTCATGATGTTTATTGAGAGACTGCTACCTATAAACTGTTTGTACTATCAACTACAACAACCTTTTTGCTTATGTCTTTGTTAATGTCTGTTGGCGTCTTTGCTTTGTTAGTTTCCTTGTAACTTTTGTTGGAATTGTTGGGTCAGTTGTGTTGTATGTCTGTGATGGAAGTTCTAGCTGATCCCAAATACGGTCACATTAACCTTTTATGTCTGTTTTGTTTGCTCATCCGATTTTGTCGATATAGCTAAACTATTAACATTTGTCATGCAAGTGGAAGGTTTAGAATGCTACAAAATCAGTTTAAACCTAACAAAATGCATGTAAGTTCGGAATATAACAGTTGCTTTTCATTCGTTCAATTTGTTGATAACATACAATGTATGAGTTGTCAGTTTTATGGACTTCCACCTTTTAAAAATTACTTTGGAGTTCGTTATCATCATCAATAGTATTTTGGATACGTTTATATTAGCTTTTGTATAATTCTCCATCAGCAGAAAGATGTCCAGATTTGGTTAAATTTATTACACACAAAGGGATATATTCAACAGAACTTTGTCATTGATGGTGTTTTCCCTTTATTTACGTCAGAGACCAGAAATTTAAAAAGATTGGACACAAGTTACATAACATTACATGTTACATATTACTCTAAACTGCAAAGCCCTAGGACACAACATTAATATCAAAGTAAAGAGATAAGTATAATATGATTGCAAACGAAACAACTATCCACCAGAAACAAAATATTGTAACGTAAGAAACATTCAATAGCCAAAACGATTACCGTGCAGAGAGATTTTGAATTGACAAAATGTAAAACAATTGAGGCTACAAAACATATCTTATTAATGATAAAAATGAAGATGAGATGAAATAACCACTAGGAACTGCCAAATTTCAGGCTTCTGAGTTGAGACATGCACATTTGAATTCCCTAAATTGTAAATTTGCAAGTTTGAATATTGTCATCTAGTTAAAATAAATAAGCAAATTAAACACAACCAACATCATCGTGCTTCTTGGTCGAAAAGAGACCAATGAATATGCAATATTTTAGTCAGGTTTATAAGTCCAAAGATACATATAATCGCCTCAGTGGTCTCGAGGCTGCCTTGAGTGTGGGAGGTCTTGTGTTCAATCAACTGACCGGATCAAGCAAAACACTTGCATCTGAAACTAAAGTTTTGCTACTTCTCCACTTAGCATGTAGTATTTATTGGTGGGAGCAAGGCCTGTCGTCTGTGATTCATAAAGATCATGGCGTCTGGTAATAGCAATATTAGATCTATCTACATGATCTACGCAGTACACTAATAATCTACGATGAGCTAATCCCGACCGTCCAATACAATTGTTTTGATATCAAACAGACCAGTCACTTGAAAGAAAAAACATATTTTTAATCTATATCTTCCAAACATTCACTTCGATTGAGGCGTGATCAGACCAAAATTATCATTTCACATCGATCTTGTTCCTACTGGTAGCAGTCCTCTGTTGATGGGAGACAGAATATATCACATTGATAACATAGAAAACTAAGGATCGAATTACATGGACCAACACGAACATTACAAATTCACTTTAGTTTAACATTAATTGAATTTGTCCAGAAACAATTGATATGGATATCGAGGCGTACCTGTAAAAACCTTATCTTACCACCTATACATTTTAGAAATATCATTAGTTTGAACGACCGCGTGGAGATCTTTTATATTTCATATGGGGTTATTAGGCACGGCTCATTTTATTACACGGTTAGTAGTCGTGCAAGATCCCTTTATGAAAGAAACATGTCCTTAAGGAAAAATCAGAAACGTCTCAACAGACGAAGAAATTGATAATGATCGATTGAAATAAATGCAGAAAACACATTAATAGCCAACAATTTGTTATTGTTGGATTCTGTTTTGTATAGACAAATGAAAGTTAGTTCTTTTAACTGAATACTTGATCACTTTAATCTCGGCCACTAGTATAAATTCAACATGTTAAGATAGTCGGAATATAAATTCGTTACATAGTGTGTTAGTGACATAATACGATGAAGTATGGGGTCAGTAAATTCCATATGGGGTTCGAGCCTTCTCACGAATCCCATACGGAATTTATTGACCCCATATATATCGTATTAGGTCACTAGCACACAGTGTAACTAATATTATTACAAATTGGACATCAAGTCCTAATTCTTACGAATATGTTGCTTATATAGCCCTTAACTTTAGATATAATTCACGTAAACGTTGATCCTGTGAATCCTTTGTTTGTTACAGGTTTTCGGTGAACACTATAATAGTTGAAACCTTCAATATATCTTTTTCTCGATCCTTTCTTTAATTTTTATAATCTATTTTATAGTACCGATTATTTTGCAATGCGAAATGTTGTGCATTTATGAACTGTTTATGAGCAACATTAATTGTACCAATTAGTACTTACTTTTGTTGTATTTGTAAAGTTTGATATTTGAATAATATTTATACAATTATAGAAGGATCGTTTGATAACAACAAAGTAACTGTACAAGGACAGCGTTATGGTTATTATTGACACGAAAACTTATTAACTTTTAAAACTATTATTATGATATTTCTGAAGCTTTTCGATTGCAGAATTGATCCGGTTTATCATAATTATAGAATCATAAACAAAACCCATTCTTCGTATCGTTTTCATGCCTCACGGTACTAAACTATTTTTTAACACTTACGTCATAGAATTACTGTGTGTCTAAGAATGTTAAACAAAAGTATACACTTTTTGTAAAATATCCAAGGTTTCCAATTGCGGTCGCCATTTTTTCGCATTTTGCAAAAATTAAAATTGTGGCGTTAAAATTCATTTTGGCGAAAGAATTATAACGATTCAATTTCACCCATCTTGTTTAATTTTTCGGGTTTCTCGGACTTTACCTGATCAGACAATATTCAGAATTCACCTTGAACTCGTTTCGATTTTGACAGAAAATCAATAATAAGCTGATTGCAATTTATAGCTGTAGGCAACAATAGACTATTAATAAAGGTGTTGATTGTATTATTTTACGAAATGACGTGGTTAAATGGCGTCACATGTGAACTTAAAGATATATTTACAACTTTGCAACGACACGTGTTTGAAGCATTTTACATCTCCTAGTTTCCTTTTAACATTGGTCCGGAAAATAAAACTGTTGTTATGACGAAAACTGTTCAAAAGCATGAAAAATCTCCGATTTTTATCCTTATAACTTTGATAGAAATAATTGATTTGTAGAGGGTACCAGTTACCAAACAGTTTGGCTACACACGTGTTTCAAGCATAATTTTACGTCTAGATTTTTCTTACTGCAATGGTTCGGAAAATAAAACTGCTGCTACGAAGAAATATATTCAAAAGAAAGATAAATCTCTGACTTAGTCTTCATCCTTCGACTAGATTGGTAAATATATATCCAATAAACTTATTGAAATAAATTTTGTGTTCCCAGAAGTAAAAAAATATGATTCATGATCTATAATGCAATTTTACAGTATCTTTTGAAAAGTAAATGTTTAGTGTTAATTAATAACAATAAAGATTAAAAAGATTTGTAGAATTATCATATACAAAAAGTTCATTTTGTTTTTGTTAGAAAGAAGGACAATTTTAAAGAAAGATATGTTTATGTTAGTTGTTAGTTGGCAAAACAAATTGAAAGTGGCCAAACATATATTGCTTTGGCGATTGATGTGGCGAAAAGAAAATTGACACAGGGAAACCCTGTATATCGTTATCCCTGAAAAGGTCAATGAAGGTGATTTTGTCACTACATAAATTAAAATGACCGTTTGAAATAATGTGTTTTGATGAGAGATAGCTCAACTGGTAATTCGTAAAATGATTTATAGCAAAATGCTAATTTAAAGATTATTCGATGCCGCTTGATAAGGTATTACATAATATAATTGTGTATTAACTAACTAAGCAAGGTTTTATACTATGAATTATTATCCGTTTTTTTCTCAGTTTCCTGATCGAGCAACAGATACAAATTCGTGAATAAGGAAACACCAGTTATTAATAAGCATAGATGACATTCTAAACAAAACAGATATTGGAAACGTCTACCAAAAGCAACAAAACCTTGTTTGTTTTGATAACCTTACTGAATGCTTTTAGACACTTCATTTGCGAAAGTTTGGCTTTATATTTGTTAAAGTCATAGCTTTTGTTTTATATTTATTTGAATATATGACTATATATCTGAATTTGAGTTTCTCTCTCTCTCTCTCTCTCTCTTTTGTTTTATGAAGTCCTATCACACATACAAAATATAGTCTTACCTCAGACGATAGACTTCTTATGTACTGATACGGCTCTGATCCACATAAGACAGCTCCTTTCACCACTGCTAGCTCAGGACTTTTGGGAAAGATGATTCTTTTGTAAAAACTTTTGTCGTACAACTTCTTGTAGTAATTTATAGTCAGCAAAACCACCACAATGACGATATCCATTTCATCAGTCACATTTTATACTCTTTAAAGACCATTTCCAAAATGATATGACCTTGTCAATAGTTGGCTTAGCCAAATTTCTAAATATCTCATTGTCGATTCGCATTTTATCTGACATCACTTTTACTTTTTCCGAAAATATAGAACTTTCGACTAAGAATTTAAAATCCTTTTTCGAGTTTCATGGCTGATATTATCAAGATACACAAATGGGAGTGTTATAGAGAATATTCCTTTTCATTTTCTCCAATTTGTTTCTTAATATATGTCATTGCTCTAATAATATCATTGTATTCTGTTGCATATTTGTATTTGTATGATTGTATTACTGGCTTGCCTATGATTTCATCTAAAACTCCACAAACCTTTCGTTCATGGATGTGCCTACGAATTCATCACATTTTTCCGATATTGTTCTATAAGATGATAGTTTTCTTTTCTGACGACTGTTATATCAGCACTATAATCTTAAATGATAAAAAAAAAAAAACAGTGTTATCAAAATGTTTAACGGGATATTACTTTGAAACGGAAAAACAACCATATTTTCACATGATTAAGCTTGTGTTATTATCACTCTCGTCATTCTGTTTATTTTATTCCTAACATGCGAAATTATATGTACGTAGTTCAGGAGTAAATTGCCCGAATCTATTGATTATCTTTAGAGTTATGGAAAATGAAAATAATAGAAACAAAAATTTAGCATGCGTTTAAAGTCTATATTTCAGTCATAACGCTTTCTTTTAAATTATGATATTTAGATCAGTAATTCAGATAATGTCTGCTTAGCAACGGGCAAACAGTCTGATAAAGGTTTAATTTATAATCTAAAACATTACAAAATATGTATAGCAGTACAGTTTTTAACCCTGACAGTCCTACTTATTAGTTCTATAATCTAAATTTTGGTAGCTTTAAGTCATTATGAGATCTATCAGCTCGGTTTTTAGGGTATTTAGTCTTCATATTAACTATCTTACATTTTTTTGTGTCGATCTGAAGCGTCAAGCCCTGTAAAATTGATTTTCTACAGTTTGTTCTAATGATGTGGTGTTAAACCACTGTACTAGGTTAGTGGTTAATTTAGCATCCACACGCTTGTTTAAACCCCTCGACTATATACGTGCCAGTACCAAGTCAGGAGTATAAAACTCAGTGGTTGTCCGCACTTGCTGTACGCTTTATCCTATTTTTGATAAATCATGCCGTTTGCCATACATGTTTAAGGTAGAGGAATCATTTACCAAATAGAAATATTACGATAGTTGCTCAAAACCACTAGAAAACGATCATACAAAAAAAATCAAATTGAATATGTCTTTCATGACACTCATAATGAAATGATTTTGATATTTACAATACCTTCAAGATTAACAATCATGTAGTCTTTTCCGTCTTGGAATGTTTGGTTATGATCAATTTCAAGTAACTTCAGACAGAAGGAAAATGCGGCTTCTGATTCTGTTACCAGCATGCACTGATCGGCGGGTATCCCAGCCTATAAAATATAAAGAAATAAGGTAATAATGAAAAGGATATACTTTTACTGTTGACCTTTAATTTGGTAACACTGATAGTGACCAAGGTTATTAGAACATTTTGGTGTCCTGTATACAGCTGTCAACTTACAGTATCAAATTGTTTAAAAATCACACGAAAATAAGTGACTCTTAATAGTAGCGATAAAGTAATGCACGGCAATGAAAAACCATATATAAATAAAAGAAATGTTGGGACCGATATGTTTAATATGATTTTCGAAGTGCTAGATTCACAACGTAACACTCAACATAAAGACAAGTGACATTAACCGGATATGTAATTAAAGTAAGATTCCGACTAGTATTTTCCTTAAATGTTCTTTACTCAGCAGAGAAGCTTCAAATTCGAATATCAAATGTTTTTGTTTGATTGAAAATTGAGGTCAATAGCTTAACAATGAGTAGCAAATTAATACTACAAAACGTTTCTGTAGAACAAGGTTCATGCCTTAATTCTAAGCCTTAACAAAGTGTTTCACCTGGGTATTTTGTAATTATTTCTTATTTGTTGTTGTGTATCATAATCGTTTCTCATACTATTTCTCGTTTAAATTTGTTTACATTTGTCATTTCAGGACCTTCTATAGATATGAGTTTTGCTAATTATTGAAGACCGTACGTTGACCTATAATTGATAACTTCTACGTCGTTTTGGTCGTTAGTAAGGAGAAGTCCAATTACCAATTATACAACGTCATTATTTGTTTATAAATGTATTATGTATTTATTCCACTTCTATACTATAGAGAGGGTTGTTATTGCGAAGGTTTATTTTCGCAAATTTTCATCAATTAAATCAAATCGCTAGTGATAACTTTTCATGTATATTTGGACTTAAATTATTTCTTGTCTATTTTGTCCTCGGGAGAGGAGAAAATGGCGACAGAATACATTACGAGAAGTTATTCAATTGTAATCGCAAAATTAAAACTCAGCGAAAAACTACCATAATTCAAAGGTTCAGACTTGTTTCGTGTATGGTTCATACTTGGTCGACTATAGATAAAAGCAACAGTAGTATACCGCTGTTCAATAGTCATAATTCGATGAACCGAAAACAGCTCCGGGTCACAAACCAAAAGCGAGGGAAACACATCAATTAAAAGACGAAAACAACGGAACAACATAGACACTGAACTACTACAGAAACAAACGCCAACATACATAGAAATGGACTTTTGATAACAACTGTCATATTCCTTACTTAGTACAGCACAGTTTAAGAAAACAAAATGGTGTATTGAACCTGGTTTTATGGCTAACCAAAACTACCGCTTATATGGCAATGTTAAAATACCGCTTAAACGACAACATTCCGTGACAGGAATACAGTACAAATAAACGAAAGAACACTCAAGACAGTTAAATACATAGATAAATAATATAATAGAACATTACAACATGTAAACCACAGAATAACAACGGACACCAACTCCCATGAATTTACGACAGTACACCAGTACACCACTAAAGAATTATGAACTGTGCGTTACAATGTTTGTTTGTGACCATAAGAAAATGCCTGTACCAAGTAAGGAATATGACAGTTGTTATCCATTCGTTTGATGTGTTTGAGCTTTTGATTTTGCCATTTGATTAGGGACTTTCCTTATTGAATTTTCCTCGGAGTTCAGTATTTTGTGATTTTACTTTTACACGAATGTATCAACGCCACAAAACGTGACCGATTTTTGGGACTTTTTTTTATCACAGGTAAATTTCTAAAAAAAGAATATAAAACTGGGTTTGAGTTTATAACGGTGTTTGTTATGTATTTTCTAACCATTACAAGAATATTAATATAGAATGGTGTTTATAATGTTGTAATCACATCGTATGTTAAGCTTTAGTTCGGGCTTGGGTCGAGTATGATTCAGACTTGTTGGGAACTGGTCGAACGAAGCTCGAGCACAAGTTTGGACTGTTTAGAATGGTTCAGACTAGAGTCCAGTTTTATCACGTAAAATTTAGTCCAATTCAGAATGGTCGAGTAAATGCTAGTGACGACTTTTACTGGTTTGTAGTGTCTTTTGTCTTTGTGTTTTTGTTAGTGTTTTGTGCTGTGTATTGACATGATTAGATAAGCCTTTCTTAACTGATTTTTGTAGTTAATTTTGTGCTATAACAACCCTGTCCTAAGTAAGTTGGAGGCTTGGCGCAAGTAAACATTTATAACCTTGTTATATTCTATATATGCAATTCTCCGTTCGGAGCCTGTAATTCAGTGAATGATGTTTGTTGTTGTATTGGATTTTTTTTTTTGGGGGTTCATTTTGTACATAGATCAGGCCGGTAGTTTTATCGTTTGAAATGGTTTACAATTGTACAATGTACTAGGTATATAATTTTAGAAGAAGTATGCATTTTGATACAACGAATCAAAATAATCTAATTTATCTTGTACTTTACTGTTTTTAAATACAAATACCTGCTCAAAACAAGATCTTATGAATCATTTACCAGACTCTGACACATCTGCAGAAATAGCTAAAACCCATCTTATCTCATTGTTTTCTACTGCGTTTCGTTTGCCCCATGCGTCCTTCAGGTGAGTAGTCAATGCTTTGATGTATAATTCGAACACAAAACAAACCAGAAGAGGTTTTCCAGTTACATCCGCCAACATCATGTCTCTGCTTATATTCTAAATCATCCAATAGATAATTTGAGATAGGCAAACGCATGTGGATTGCTACTATATTATTCAATATGTTCGTGCTTTGCCGCCGTCAACTGTTTACGTTAGTTAATTAACATATAAGACTATTATTGTTTTCTAACAAACTGAATTTCAAAATTCATAATGGTAACATTTTTAGTAACTATTTGAATTTCGAGAAATGACAATTATCTGAAAGAAAAAATGAAGTATTTTGTATTTTATTTCTCATTTTATTCTTATTTTCTGATGGTATTTACTCATCCTAGCAAATCCTGACAGTTCTTTGAAATGTGTATATATGTAACACCCAGAAACCTGTACATCCCCAAATGTGTCCTATTCCCTAAACGTGTCCATATGACGTTGCTGAATTAAAACATGTCTGGTTGCAAAGGGCGCCCAAACGTGTCATTTGTATGAACGCTCAATCTTGTCTATATTTTCAATTTGGCTGGGTTGGAAGTAAAAGTACGCAGCCATATCCGAAACCTTGTGTTGGAAGAGATAGATCTACCTAATGTATTTATTATTAATATGTTGTCGTCCTCAATATGAATTAAATATTTGTAACTGGACTTTAAGCAATCAACACAAAGAGTTAATTTATATGTTGCAAATCAAACTTGATTTGAATATAAACAACCGGCGTTGAACAAACTAAATCTAACAAATTTAGGATTTTCTTCTTTAAACTCTGTTCCTTTTTTAATTTCCATTAATTGTGCCGAAATACTTCATTCAGCATTAATGTCTTTTGAATACGGCTTTAATCTTTTATAGGGCTAAAAGTTCAGAGACGTTCAGGCGTCTTAAAGTGGACACGTTTTGGCGAATGACAATTATCGGACACGTTTTGGGGATGTGAAATTGGACAAGTATGGGCGATTTTGGATTTTAAGGACACGTTTGGGCGAAATAGACACGTTTTGGGGAATCGGACACGTTTTGGGGAATCGGACACGTTTGGGGGATGGACACGTTTGGGTGTTATTTCATATTTACACGAGATCATGTACTTAATTAGTCTACTTAATGACATCGAATGTCAACATATATTAATGCTTTGGCCCATGTTTATTTAGTGATTAATTGATAGGTTGGTGGCTAGTGTGAAATGCCATTTTCCACCAGAGACAATAGAAAGTCGATCCAAACAACAAAAAGCAGATAACTTCAGATGCATTCATTCACCACAATTTTCTTGCATTTGAATTTATGAGAAACTATGAATACGTTGAAAATTGAAAAGAAGAAAATACCTTATTGTTTTTAAACTTTGTTGTAAATTGTGAAACCAGATAAAAATCATCTCGTTGCCATTTAAACAAATATCTGCATATTCTATTTCAGCTTCATCCCCAAAGCATATCAGTTTTTGTTCTTGTCTAACAGAATAGCACACTTTTGATATGCTAGTGGTTTGTCATGGTGTTCTTTTGTCAAATTTAAATTCATATAAAATTGCAATGAATTCCTCTCAAATACATCTCGAAGAGACCATACACATTTGGTTAACATAGATCCAAAGTGCAGAGCTGCAACCAGTATATATCTATCTGTGCCTTGGAATGTTATATGTTTTACCTTGAAAGATATATCGAATTCTAAAAATTATGCAGTGGATGCTGAAAATTCATTGAAAATTTATGTATAAACAAACGACAGTGTCGATTTCACTATTTAACGACAAATTAAATGATTCTTTACAAACTTACGATTTTGCCAACACAAAATATGTATTTATTTCTGTGCATTGTATACTAAAGAATTAAAGCAAATGAGTTTCCGCACTCAAATTAGAATCTATGGTAAGTCGGATAAACTACCGGACTGTTCAATTATAAGTTATCAGATTCAAGCCTCAATAAATAAAAAAAAAAAAAAAAAAACACAAAACAACAGTTAGTTGTGGTTTAAGGCTTCATAGAAGAACATAACCGTAATAATCATTTGAAGTACGAACAATCTACATCATCAATACATTCTGTGATCCATTATTAAACGGTATAGGATAATGTTCAAATTACAAACTATGTTTCTATTTTCTTTAGAAATATGATAACACGAATGTAAATAAATTGTTATCGGTTCCAATTTTATGCACCAGATGTGCAATTTGTCAACTACTGTTATGATTTTTTCTTTGGTTTTTGTTTAATTTTCCGTTCACTTGATAAAACAAAACAAAATTGAGACTGAGGTTTAATTTCTTAAGGCAATTTTAGATAAGCATTTAAAATGCATGTCGTTATGCAATGTTCGGAATAAAGAAAGATAAATCAATAAGTTTGTTCTTTTCGTTACTGAATGTAATACAGACAACATTCTTTCAAATACCATATGTGTAAATGACATGTCTAGGGCATATTTAAAACATTTGGCAATATATTGTGATGCCGGGTAAGGGTTTACCACTTACACGATACATATGCATGAATTAAGATGGTTTATTTGTCCGTGATGAGAGTTTATGAGAAAAAATCTTCCCGACATTTTAGAATACACAGGGATCCCGGAAAATATATCGAGTTGGCGTGTGCTACCTTCTAATTATTTGTGGTTTACATAGACTTATACATTTGATTTCATCTAACTGTAACTTACGAAAATGCTTTATCAGTCAAGGTCCCGTTTCAGTTTGTCAAATAAATAATCTGAGCCGCTTTAAACATTAATGTAATGACATAAACAATTATTTAAAAGTTAATTTATTGTAACTAAATAAAAAAAAAAAAAATGATTTTCATTAGGACACTCATACGTATTATAGTTTAATGAATTAGTACATTACTGCTGTAAAAAGGGCAAAGCTATTAAAAAGAGACAAATCGAAGTTAAAGCCACAAATTGTTTGAATCACATGAACTCCAAAAGCAACGGGATTGGAAGTGTCGAAATAATAAGTGTCAACTGTCATGGATAATCCTCCTTGCAAACTCAAATTTGGTCAAAATGTCAGAATTTGGAATGAGACACTATCGATTATTTTAGTATCTACCAATCAATACATAGAAAAACATGCTGCTAGTGAGATGAGACAAATAAATATCGTATCGGTTAACTGAGTCATATTGTTCAAACAAAATTCAGAAGTTTAACGTTATACCTAAATGAATTATTGGTTACAACCAGCGAAACATATTACATGCAGATTCGCTAATTAAGGTAACAAACAAAATCATATACAAAAGCTATGTACAGGACACATTTATGTAACAGATCAACACACCGAATATAACAGTTTGAAGCAAGACAAGAAATGTATTATTTTTCTAGCAGATGCGTTTACATTTTGATATAATATACGATCAACACAAAAACAAAAATAAATTGTTGTCATTGCATCGGAATGGAATCGATAACTTTCTCCTACATATTTGTTTTTAAACACAAACAAAACATCGAGGGACTATTGTGAATCAGAATGATAAATATTAAGGCTCAGTAACATATTATCGTAGCATTTTCAACAGCGCGGAAAGCTTTTAACTCAAAGAGATGTCTTAAAACGTTTTTGGTGTTCAAGTGTTGATCAAAGCACATTTTGATAGATAGATAGATAGATAGAAAGAAAGAAAGATAGATAGATAGATAGATAGATAGATAGATAGATAGATAGATAGATAGATAGATAGATAGATAGATAGATAGATAGATAGATAGATAGATAGATAGATAGATAGATAGATAGATAGATATTGGAATATTACATGATTGCTTTCTTCATTGAAAGTAACCAAGGTTTGCAAAATAGCTAACACAAATAATAAGCTTTTGAGATAAAGGTTATCCAAAAAAGTTAACAACAAGATATAAAACGTAAAAGGAAAATCATCTATTTAAATAATCTATATTACTAAATGAATAGAGTTGAAATTGGGTGTCGCGTTTTCTTCTTTCACATAAAAACCAAGAATATTGTTTAATACCACAAAGGGTAATGACCAGCGTAGTGAATTCTGTGTTCATTTCAAGACCTTTTGCGGTGTATTTGGGGTTAATATCGGGAAAAAGCCAGTTCGGATCGACTGTCCTTCACGACGTTCGGCTCTGAAATTTACGTGCCATCTGTTCTGTTCTGTACAGGTATTTTTCTCCGTTATATATCGGAGCATTCCCACTTGGGATATATGGGTTTAATGCTTAATGAAATATTTACACAGATATTTACAGTGTGGTGGGGTGCTTAAGTTTTAAAAACTTTATATACAGGTAAGACTGTGAATTTTAAAAACAAGTGTTTAAAATTATGTGGTATCATTTCCGTCATTGCACGTCCGCCCGGCAAAATTAGATTTTATTTCGTAGCAGATACGATAAATATTGACCGAACACTGAAACACTTTGTGATATACATTCCCTTGACGCTTTCGGCAATTTAACAACAGATTTTTACACGTCAAGAGCTTTTCCTTCCGTCAATTCAACATGAAAAGGGTGGGGGGATTACTTCGGTTTCCGGTTATTAATGGGTACAGAAGTGCGGCTGAGAGTAACCCCCATTCATGTCTTTTGAGTGGTGGTGTTTCGTCTGTGACATGCTTCAAAAGATTTAAGATCTTAATATCGCCTTACACCAAAACTATATATCTTCAAATTATGAACCAAAGTATATTTCGCGGGTATTTTCTAGTATTATTGATTTGATAAATGCGTTTGAAGTTTATTCTTAAGGTTCAACTATTCAGAGGTTATTTTATGAAGCATGTGCAGACCTGAATAGAATTTAAAAAAAATCAAATGGAGTTAAAATTCTTAATTATATTTTGCAAATCACAGGAACAGAAATTGTGAAAATAACTAATATATGTAGCTACTAAATAAATCATATGTTATATTCAATATTGGTCATTTCTACCTGTACAAAACAATAATGTACTTAATTCTTCGAAAAAGCTACTGAACAGTTGTCTATTGACTGCATGCAAAAGATCTGCACCTTACTTAGTTTTCAATACAAAACTATCTTGAAATGTCGCTTAAATATTGAAAAAAACTGATCGTTCTTCTTTTCTGAATTTTAAATGATTTTAACATCACAATAGCCGTCAGATATTGTTTACTTGTATTGTTCAAACAAATAGAAGTCCAGTAAAATGTTGATCTATTTTGTGGATTGACGAAAATTTTATTTTAGAAGATTTCGTGGTTTATTAAAATTTGCTTACAGGCAAATAGAAAAAAATGGCGCTTCATTGAATATTTCAATTCACGGTTTACCTGAACCAACAGAATCCAGGAAAATAGTGAATCAACAGAATATCGCAATCAAAATAAGAGTACGATAATTTGGTAACCACAAGCGAATCATATTCGCACAGATATTTCATTAGATCAACCAAACCTTAATTACTAAAATATATTCTAAATAGTTTTATATTTACACCTGTGCGTAGGATCTATTTGTTTTAAATATGTACTAATTTCCAGTATGTTCTTTTTTGATAGACCTGAATTTGAGGTGTTACATCTAACAAAGTCTATTCAAATTATTTTTGCAAAGAATTCCGCTCAAACCGGTATTTGGGAATATCTCAAATTTGTAGTGAAGTGAGAGTTTTTTCAGTGTTAAAGGCCTGCGTGTGACTTTGAGATGAAGAATAGCAATTCAAGCGTTGTTCCTTTGCTCTTCGTTTTCTGTTTACTGTGCATGTACCGATTTTGTGTCATGGATGAATACTCAATATCATTTATTTTCTTTTAAACTATACATGATTTGTGTTCACTCCGAACACTTCCTTTCACATACATGGGACTGTCTGGTAGGAAAAACTCCCAGATCGTGCATTGCATTCATCTGTTAAACACAAAACTTAACATACATTCGTCTGCTGTTTTCCCAGAGTTGATGTAAGACATTCTCTTCACCCTCCTCCTCACTATCCTTATATGCGTTGTCATTCATTCTGAAGGATATTCGTTTTGTTTGGCGAAACTGAAAAGAGACACAAAAGCCTATTCACAGTTAAGATAAAATACGAATTTTACCCTTCTTATTCATGTTATTGCTGAAATAATATTCATATCCTTTGCAAAATTAGGACTTATCATCTGATATTATTATGACTAAACAAAATGCAGAAAAAGACGTAATAATATAAACAACATATATTTATTACTTTATAAATTTGGTGTTGCACTAACTACATTATATCATATATGTTTTTGTCAAAATTTAGTTGACATTGCATTCCCTCGCATAGAATATGAAAAGGATACATTTAAGTTGCATATTTCATTCCCTCTAAAAGAACTTACTCTTGTAAGCTTATAGTATATTTATTGCAAAATTGCTAGCAAGTTGCTTGATTCAAGTAACGAAACTAGTAAAAATCAGAAAGATAAGTAGTACATCACTTACTGAAATTTCAAGTAAGTGCTCTACTACTTATCTTTCTGATTTTACTGAGATAAAAACGGTACTGGAAATGTTGTTTGTTCTTTTTTTGTAGGTTAGAGGGCAAATACATATCAAGGACCTTCAAATATTATGAGGTTGCCTTAAGTTAAAATGTGGTATTAACATGATCATTTACTATCTAACTCACTGTGGAGCGCACGGCACTGAATGTAAAAGAAAGAATATTTCCTTAGAGCTTCTGTGTTAATGTCATATATATATACAGACTATCATTAAATAAACATTCACTGATAAATCGAGCTGTACTTTGGACTTGTCAACGTAATGACCAATAAATATGAAATTATTACCTCAACCAAACTCTTAAACCATACAATGACGGCTTCTTTTTAGGCACTATAACAAAACAATGTGACAAAATTAAAACAGATGTTCAAGGTTAGAAAATACATAAAATAACACCATTACAAACTCAATCCAAATTTTATATTCTTGTTCGTGTGCATTTATAAAACAAATCTATTTTATTTTTAAAAATTTACTTGTGATAATATAAACATCACAAAAATACGTCACTTTTGTGGCGTTGATCCATTCATGTTACGCGTAGTCTATACTTTGTTTGTGGTATCCTGGTGTACTGTCGTAAATTCATGGGAGGTGTACGTTGTTATTCTTCGGTTTACATGTTGTAATGCACAATTATATTTTATATATGTATTTCTCTGTTTGTCCTGAGTGTTCTTGCGTTTATTTGTACTGTATTCCTGTTACGTAGTGTTATCATTTTAGCTGTTTTCGTAACATTTCCATATAAGCGAGAGGTTTGGCTAGCAATAAAACCAAATTTAGCCCATAATTTTTCTTTAACCAAGTCAAGAATATGGCAGTTTTATCAAAAGTCCGTCTCGGTTGTTTCGTTGTTGTCCTCTTATAGTTAATATGTTTCCCTCTGTTTTAATTTATAAACCGGATTTGTTTTCGCGTAATCGATTTATTACTATTGAATTACGGTATAATGCTGTTGCCTTTATTTACAATTTATGAGTTGCAATATATTTTAAAAGGAGGATACTTTTTAAACCTGAGAGAGTCATTTAATCTCGACATATTGTACAGTTCTAAATGTCGACAACTTTTCATAGAAAATATAATTTACCAATTCAAACGAACCTGCATAAAGTGGTTCTCGAACATTACTGCATTTAAAAATCGCGTACTAAAAAGTAAAATGATAAAATTACTGACTCGAGGAAAATTCAAAAGCAAAGTCCATAATCAAATGGCAAAATCAAAAGCTCAAACACATCAAACGAATGGATAACAACTGTCATATTCCTTACAAAAGGAACGTTGGTGATAAAATAACAGAATAATTACAAGTTATCTTAACTCGATGCAGTTCAAGAAGATGTTTATGCGCCAAAAGAACAGTTACGGTAATGATTGACATTTTGACGATATGAATAAGTGTATTGTATTGAAACTGCTAGTGATACATGACTGGTCATTGTCTTGTTATCAAAGCTTGAGAAAATATAAATTATTATAATAAGTATATAAAAGAAATCAATATTCCTTTCGGGTTCATTTATGACCTCTTTTTCGAAGATGATAACATAGTTGTTCGTAAATGTTATAAATTTCGGTGGTTGAGGATTGACGATACAAAACAAACAGAGACACCTGATGATAGTTTGAGGATTTGAGCAATGGGAACTGATGAAAGATAATTTCATACGAATAAGATAAACACATTTATCGTTACAATGGCGTTGGTCAGTGTTTACGAACTTATGATTTTGTACTTATATATCATTGGACTGAAAAGTTCGTGTGTTCATAAACACCATGACTGAAATGTTATCTAGTAAATCCCATCTTTGTAAATGTGTACTTACTTCATTGTTGAAAACCATACGGTTGCCTTTAATTGCTTACATCCACGTCATTTAAAACTTGTTTGATGGTCGTCTCATTGTGTCATCATACCACGTCTCTTTTTATATTTCGTTGACATTCTTTATCGTTTATCACAAGATAACTCACGCATGCAAGGTAAAATGCACAGGAGAATAAAATAATATGATACCTCTAATGCAAAAATTTTATTTTCTTCGAAAAATACCTGTACCAAGTCCAGAGTATAGCAGCTGGTTTTCGCTTGTTCCGTTGATTGATATCGTTTAATTTTGACAGTCTTTATGAATTTCTCCTTTTGAAATTGGCTTTGCAGGAAACGTTATATGAAATAACAACAAGAAGACGGACGCGCTGACTTGAATCAGAGTTCGCGTTCAACTCTCTCAAAAGCCTATATGTTCATATATTGTACCGTTGTTTTTACAGTTAAATATAAAAGAAAAATAAAGATTTTGTTCCAATGTATATGCTAATGCAGTGATATGTAAAGCAGGCTTTAATGATTACTTTATTATGATAAGTTGAAACATATTCCATTTCAAAAGATACAAAAAGATTTCAGTGTAATACAACGTAACCTTGACGTGCACTTCGACATTGTTAACACGAACACCTCTTATAAGTACTAGTGAACACATAGACGAATAATTTACTTATTCACATTCAAAGAGAAAATCTAAAGTTACTATTGATGTCACGACCTTAAATGAGTTATATATAAATATTTGCTGTGTTCTGTTGACATGGCGTTCCCTCAATTGTAATACAAACTGACCCTATCGAGTTTGAATCTATCGTAATTAGTAAATACAACGTAAGTATTGGTAAGTAATTTACATCTAAACTTGATATTTAAATTCATTTACACGAGTAATATATGGAGATAACGAAACATCGCTAGATCAAAGTAACATAGTGACTTTAGTGCATTATGAATAAAAACAATCGTTTGCTTATTGCTTATAGACATACGTACTGTGGATTATTATTCGTTTAATACAATTTTCATGGATTTCGTGGGTACAGGTTAACCACGAAATATAATGTTTAACGAATGAATTTTTTAAAAGCTTGTATGAAGACTTTGCCCAATCCACGAAATTAAAAATCCACGAACAAGTGAGTTTTCCTTCACCCACGAAAAAAAAGGAATACCCAGTAATATTAAATATAACAAATATACTCATATATATTTATTTACATTCAATTCTGCTCTACATAGCAATGGGTGTAAAATGTGTAATTTATGATTTATCTGTTAGTCTTTGTTTACTTATAGGTAACCAGAAGGACGAGAAAATAAAATAAAAGATTGATTTGTGTCGTGTATTTTACTTTATTCTTTATTTCCAAGATTTGGATAATTTTACGTTTTATTTCATTTTTTTTATTAATATCCTTTTTAAAAGCATTGTACTTGAAGTATAAGTTGATAATGATTCCCTATGTGTACCTTTCATTTAGTTTTATCATAACCTTAAACCAAAATCTGAATTTTGACAACGGTTATCTTACTAACGATAATTGTTGTATTTGTAAACACATGTATATATCATGATCAATATGTAAAAGCTATTCGATGATACGCCAGAAAACAAAATGAGTATTAGAAAAAGTACGTTGATAATTTCATCTTAACTTATTAAAGGAAATCAATAAAATAATCATATATAATAATAAATGACTACCTTGACGGGTATCTTCCAATTGTCGTTACTACAATCCCTTTTCGACCGAATTGTGTGATCTTTGATTTCGTTTGTAGAAGTTAACAATGTTTTATAGGAGTAGCACAACGGGTGTCTTATATACAGCAGGATCTGCCTACCATTCCGAAGCACCTGATATCCCCAGTTTGTTATGTTGTTTTGTGTACTGTTGTCCGATTGTCTCTTTATTTTCTAGTCAGTTTTTTCTACTTATGAGTTTGAATGTCGCTTTGGAACCTTTCGTATCTATATGACTGTTTCATAAATATAGAAAGGAAATTTCAACCTCAACTTATAACTACTTTTACATTTCCTGGTAAAACATGTGTGTTTCTCTTAAACTTCACCCAGGATTGTAGCAACACCGACTGTTAACTTGCCATTAGGTTCTTTTTTTTAAATTTATTAGCAAGGGATAATTGGTAATTAATTGTAATAATTATATAAGCATGAACTGAGTTACCTTCTGGTAACAGTCCCAATAGTCAAAATAGAAGTTTTGTGTAGCTTTAAATGAAACCATTATATAGAGAAGTACATAATATTATAGACATACAGCATGTGAAATGAGAAAATTACAACAATGATGAAACATGCGCTACAGAGTTTTTTACTGTTGAGAATGAAAACCTGTACCTAGCATCTGCATAAAGAATACAAGCAACATTTCACTATTCTCTACTAGAAGAAAGGTTAACAGAAATAATGAGCCTAGAATATGCAGAACAAACTCGAATCATTAAACATAATGAACAAATGATCTCTTTTAAATTACGTTTCATTTTATATGCGAAAATATTTCTTAATTGTCGACTTGATTTAAATCTCACACTATGAATTTGGATTTTATTTGATTTTCAATATTAATCTGATGATGAAACGTTTTAGTAGCATATAAGATGAAGAGCAATAGCGTCTGTTTTTGTTTTGTTTTACTGTAGCAGAAGATGCAGGGTTGTACTTTCAGGATTATTCCTGATATTAGATTTTAAGAAAATAAAAAAAAGTGAATACACATGAATTTTAAATACGATTTAGTTCAAAACTACAAATATAATGGATTTTTCACTCAACTAGAATAGAAATGTTTTAATATTCTAACCGATTGTGTCCTATTTCCGATTCTACCATTTTGAATTCGTTAACATTTGCAGAGCGGGTGTACAAGCATAGTATAAAACGATTGTCCTGTCTACACCCCAATTCTGCTCTTTTAATCAATTTACCAGATTTGAACACCAACAAACTATGGTCACCTTATTTTGCTATGGTAAATTTTGTATTTTTGTCTTTTATTTTTGCTTAATATGTGCTTCGTCTAAATGCCCTTTTGTGATTCTTTTGTTACATATTTGTTTGTTTTATAGAGAGTCAGATTATAACACAATGTTGATTCATGTTGATTGTTGTAACCCTATTTTGACATTTTACCTATTATGTCTATTTGGATTGTTTTGTGCACACATCGTTGTCAATATAATGGAATTTTATGCGACTGTCATGCAAGTGAGAGGTTTAGTTAGCTATAAAACCAGGTTTAATCCACAATTTTCTATAAATGAAAATGCCTCTACTAAGTCAGTACTATGACAGTTGTTATCCATTCGTTTGTTGTATTTTAGCTTTTGATTTTGCCTTTTGATTAGGGACTTTCCGTTTTGAATTTCCTTGAGTTCGGTATTTTGTGATTTTACTTAAGTATATGTTACTGTCTTTCCATTCTGAACCACGATCAAATTGGCTAATAGCAGCTGTCTTGTTTCTAATAAACATGTCATCATAATTGTTTCACCTTCATGATGATTTGCAATTAAAATTATTTTCTCAGTCAAAAAAATTAATACTGACAGTGTGATCGATTCAGTTGACTATATCAGAGTATTTTAAAAAAAATTTTTTTAATTGCTACATGTATCTTTTTCTTAAAAAGGAAATAAGGCAAAATATGTTATATACTATTTAAATGCATTGCAGTGTTGCTGTAAATTAAACAAAAGAACAAAATAAGAATTGGAAGGTAGAGGAGGATGAGTATTGCAGGCTCTCAGACTCATTTGAAAGCGTTTAAATCTACAATGCATAATTGAAACTTGAAACTAGGACAACAATGAAGATATAATTTCGTTAGTAGCACTTCCAGATCATGGATTGTACTGTTATTCACAAAATCTTTTCGAAGACTAGAAAGCTCATATCATTAGACTTCTACTACACATCCTCCTTTTACGGAGATGTTGTTTACCGTACCCGTAAATTTAGAAACGATCCTGGTAAACTTGTAGATCCTGTAAATAAACTTATTCTAAAAGGTTACCAATTCAACACTGTAATTATGTCATTAAATATTGTTTTTATTGGTATTAATATTGATTTTGTTATCTGTAAATTAAAAGCAAACTTAATATCATTGTTATATACATATACACATTCATGGATCTACAATCTGTCGATACCTGTATCTTGGCATTGCACAAGGTCAGGTTTTCTCTGACTGTTTATGACGTCTTTACACTAACTCCATTGGATGTTGGATGTGTACTGATTGATAATTTAGTCTTAGATGCATGAATTTTTTTATTAGTTGTTAGTGGCTTTGAACTAGCTGTCAGTAACTGCGAGTTCTCTCAGATCTGTACTTAGTGTCTTTTGTTGTTGGGATATACAAGTACCCGGCCATGTCCACTCTGTTTTTGTTAGATGTATTTATATGTGTATCCATCTGGTGATTTAAGCCTTTTTCAACTGATTTTTATAGTTCGTTCTTATGTTATACTGTTACACCACTGTCCCAGGTTTGGGGAGGGTTTGTATCCCGCTAACATGTTTTACCCGCCACATTCTGTATGTATGTGCCTGTCCAAAGTCAGGAGCCTGTAATTCAGTGGTTGTCGTTTGTTGATGTGTTACATATTTGTTTTTCGTTCATTTTTGTACATTAATTAGGCCGTTAGTTTTCTCGTTTGAAATGTTTAACATTAGTCATTTCGGGGCCTTTTATAGCTGACTATGCGGTATGGGCTTTGTTCATTGTTGAAGGCCGTACGGTGACCTATAGTTGTTAATTTCTGTGTAATTTGGTCTCTTGTGGAGAGTTGTCTCATTGGCAATCATACCCCATCTTCTTTTTATACTTACACTTGCATACGACTTAAGGGTATATTATGTCTTTAACGTAGAAGAAATTTAGATAAACGAATGCAACATTCTTGAAAAGCTGACGTACTCAACTGACTCAGTAAGTCAATGGCACTAAAGAAGAAAAAATGCATCGTTTGTTCAATTAATTGCTGAACGGACGTTTTAGTGATCAACATTAGGTAACAGTCGAAATCCATAAAAGTGCATAATGAGGTGTGCACACAAAATTAAAACATCACTCAAATCCATTTAATTACTAACGGATAGTTAATAAAAGAAAAACAATTAATTTTAAAATGTCATTGTGTAAAAACGGGATACAAATTGTTATTATTTTCCTGTCCATTACTCCCGATAAAGAATAGAAACGGTACATGGCACTAGTGTTTCATATTTGACTATGATAATTCAAATATGAACTTTAGCTGATACATCGTAATTAAGTGAACTTTGGTGGTAAGTTGTATCATTGTCAATCACTTCACATTTTATGTCTGTTTTGTTGTGTTTCATTAATATAATAGAATGAGAAGAACTAAGACTAAGTTAATTAACAATAGCGTCACTGGAGAAAAACTAGTTGTCGGAAACTGGTGATCTTAAGTTTTACCGGTACTGTTATTAATACAAATGATCGATATATCTACTGATCAATGATCAGTCCCAAAATGTAGCACCAGCCTATTTAGCAAGTATTTCGGTACAAGCATGAACATACACATATTGTTTTGATTTGGTGTTGTATGATTTTGAAAATGGTTTATCATGGAATATACTTTAATTGTGTCAAGCTCTGATTTTTCAGGATTGACTCAATGTTTTATACTTATTCATTTGATCAGTTCGTTTTCATGCTTTGGACTTTCAAATATTTTGGCATCTAGCATTTCTATGGAGATATAAATTATCGAAATCGGATTTCATGCAGTAAAGTTAAAGGAAGTGTTTCCATTTTTTATTCATTGATAAAACATTTGGTCTCGTTTTCATGAATAGTCCTATATATCACTAGACCGAAAAAAAATGTCTAGTATTCATTGTCTTGAATATCATATTGTGAGTGTTTGATTGCCATTATAATAACGGCAAAATGTAAGGTACCAAGGAGGAAGATCGACATGTTCAATGAAAGCCAACGTTAACCATTTTTATGATTTGTAATGTATAGAGGTATTTATATGTTTCTCGACAGTACGATTCGTTCATGCTTGGTTGACTGCTTTTTGTTTATCTTGTTCTATTGTGTGTTCATTTATAAATGGCGTTTTAATTTACCCACGTTTTCTTGTTTTCTTGCAACCAATTTTATGCAATGGGACATTATTGTACTGATTTCGATACGAGAGAAACGAGGATATATAATGATATTTATCAACTGTTAAGTTGATTAAAACCCATGCACGTCTCTGACTTATTCGATTCACCAACGTCAAACAAAAACAAAATATACTTGAATGCATCATGGTTTATGATAATTCGGCGTTCCTCTAGAGTTTGGGTTATTACGTTTTATGTTTTTGTACATTGTCACCTCTTGGTAATTCTGTGCACTGTTTTATTCGCTGTTTCAGGGACCAAATAACGTAATTCACATCCTGCTAAATGACAAAAGTAAACGTAGATAATTTACAAAACCAAAGTGTTAGAAATATACGTATGTGTATTTAATTTTATTGTTACACTATTCGAACACAATCACACCAGATACAAGCAAGAACAAAGAAATACGAAAGTTAAACATTGAATAATTATGTAATTGTTATAGATTTGGCATCATACATTGTACATGCTGTTATAAGGCAATGTCATATGCATTTTAAATTGTGTTTATATTCTTGTTAAACGAAAGTATTTCTCATCTCTTACCAAATACTAATACTTATACAATAAATCACATGTCATTTAGAGATACTCCTAATATTAAAATTTGAAAAATAAAACATAATAAACCAACAATAGTATAAAGCCTGTGAAATTCAGATACTAGCAATTCAATGAACAAATATGAAAATTTTGAACTGCAGGTCCACGAAGGAGGTCTTTTGCAAAACAAAAATAAACTATCTTTACATACAATGTTGTTAATATATTGATTTGAAAGACAATACCTCTTTTCACATGCGCATTATATACTGAAAATGTAGGACTGCAGGTGTATTAGATTTTTATTGATGCTTTCCTTCTTTTGTAATGTTTGATCCGCTCACATTAAATTGTACTGTTAATAGTTCTACAGAACAAAAGTGATAATAACATTAATGGTTCCAAAGTTACTGCACTAACCCATTTCGACAATAAATATTCCTGTTCGACGAGGGCAAATTATAAAAATAAGTAGATGTAATATAATAAATGATTGCCAATTAACATTTTACCGCCACAGAGTAATTTGAGTAAGGGTTAGCAACTATAGGTCACTTTACGACATTCAACAATGGCCAACTCATACGGATAAGCCAACCGAAACAAGTTCTTGATATGAAAAATTTGATACCATTTAAACGAGAAAAAAAAACCCGGCCTGATCCATGTAAAAACAACAAACCATGTTTGCGTTAATACGTGATTTTCAAATCCAAACATGTGGTTTAGTTTGCTATTAGCTTGAAGAAGACCGATTTTCAAAATATATGTATGCCGATATTTGTTACACAAATATAACAAGAATCTTATTGGATATAATATTAAGAGATTGTTTGAAAAATTAAATCTTATCTGAAGAACATTTCGTTGCATGTGTTTTCCACTCGCTTCCGCTATCCTATTTCCCGATACAATCGTTTCAATCCACTAAACCCAATCGGTAATATCCAGTATATGGGACACAATTCTTTGAAGACGTATAAATAGACACACAAATAAACATATATACCAACACACTAACAAACAGATGCAACAAACAAACAGACAACGCCAAATAAACGATACGAGTCCTTAGAATGTAAGCAAGATTTCCGTATTGACAATATGCTAGAATAAAAAGTATTAACAAAATAACGATCTCAAGGTAAATTAAAAAGTGAGTAAGTCAATAAAACATGACAAAATCAAACGATAAATTTTATCAACCAACGGAACAAACAGAAAAAAGTTTCATGTTCCTGACTTGTACACGCATACTTTAAAAACACAATGCTGGTTAAACCTGGTTTCGGAGCTATCTAAACTTCCCACATTTGTTTATAGTTCTATTACATATACCAAATTGGGTCCGCAGACATAATTGGTCAATGTGACGATTATTGGGACCAATAAGCCAAAACGGTTTAAACTTACATCACATACATTTTAATGCAATACAGTTGACTATAAAATTCAAGCAAACATACAAACAAATCAGACATGGACACAAACAATAACATTTAGTTGATAGTAAATCTTACAACAACGCCAACAGAAAAAGATGCTGTAGTTGATATTATATACATTTTATCAAAACATAATGCCAATCTAGTATACACTTTCTCAATAAAGTACACATTGTGTAAAGTATGAATGCAAGGGTAAACAACACTGTAAATATCTCTTGCATCCAAATCGAACACTCTGCACCAACATGTACTCTAATCGATCAAACTAGATAAAAAAAGAAAGAAAGCTGAATGAACAAATACCGATAAATGTTTTGTTTGACTATATCCGTTATTTAACAGGCATACATATATTTAAAACCAATATGTTCAACCATATATAATGTACATAGTTTTGGTATTCAACCCTAAGTAATACCCTTAGAAAAGGTGAATCTACCAGACATATAGCAGGTTACATACGACCAACAGGAAAATACAAGCACACATAAAATGAAAATGTCAAGTAAATATAAATATAAACAACTTCAGTACCTATAATCTATAGACTATCTTGTAATACATGTATTATGATGAATTTGACACAACATGTTTATCTATTAGGCTTTAGTACTTTCTGATGAAATTTTGGGAAAAATGTCGAGACGTTCGTTGATAAAACCCAGGCTCATTATTTGTTTACTCAGACATCGATGACGTTTTGCAGAGTTTGAGTAGCAACTGAAAGTTCTAACAAATGAGTTGAGAATTGTATTTTCCATTATTACTTCACAACTTAACAGATACTGATTAAAATTTAATAAAATACTGTCCAACAAGCCTTTTCCGTCACGAAATCAGATTTAATTAAGCTGCAAATATGTTTTGACAATGTTCTTGAAATGAAATGCATTACAAATTCATGATTACATCTAATTTTTTGAAAAATGTGTTACCAGGAAGACTCGATGAGAGGTTTTAATTAATTAATCTTTTGTTTGCGTAAGTTGCAACACAAAATTATAAATGGTATGAACAGTTATCAAAAACGGAAAGTGTCATCTTAGAGTAACAACTTAATTGTTTTCTCTCTGTTGTACTCCTTACACTGAATGAACACCATAACTTTTCTTCACAAAAGCTAAGCCATTCATCGATAAATGGTTGGTTTAACACGATCTTTTTTCCAGATTTCCATTTCACGAGGAGATCGTGTATTTGACCATTTAAGTCTCCTGGTAAGTTGTGCATAGTTTCCTTGATGTTACCAATACTAAGACTTAGTTCTACTCCAAAATGAACGACGCAATCACCTATTAGCTTCTTTTGTGTCAAATGATAAATAAAAATATCTGACGGTACATCTTGCAGGCGAGCATTGGCTTTTCTAAAACAAATTAAGCAAAGCTAAATTGTTATACAGAGCCAACCAGATTATTGTCCAATTGAATACCTAATTAAATTTTGAAATGTAAGAGCTAAAAGAATACAATAACATGTGCGTATTACTGTTTCTATGATGTTTTCTCTATTTGTTTGATATACTTAAATCAAAAACAATCAACATCATCATTGTACATAAATGAAAATATATTTGTAAGTTAATGTTCAAACGTTACTATCTAAGAGTTTATTTGCATATAGACAGACATACCAGCTTAACTATGGTCATCTCTGTGTACCTGTAATATGAAAATAAAGAATTGTGATGAATACATATAAGAAGCCGTAGTATGAGTGATAATGAGACAACTCTCAATCCAAGTCACAATTTGTAAAACTAAAAGTGTGTAGGTCAAAGTACGGTCTTCAACACGGAGCCTCGGCTCACACCTAACAACAAGCTATAAAGGGCCCCCATAATGACTAGACTAAGTGTAAAACCATTTAAACAGAAAAAAAAAACAACGGTCTTATCTATATAAATAAACGAGAAACGAGAAACATTTATGAACCACATCAAAAACGACAACCGGGTTTCTGACTTAGAACATGTGCCTACACATGCAGCGGGTTTAATTGTTTTAATAGGTACCAACCTTCATTCCTACCTGAAACATTAGTGTAACTTCAAAACATAGAAATATCAATTGAAATGGCTTACCTATTTAGAACAATCAAATTAAAAGACATATCAACAAAAAAGTGAACATACACTGAACAAATAAATTTGATCTATGACACAACGTAAATACAAAATCAATAAAATAAGGGTGAGATGTTAAACTATATAAGAAAGACAACCATAACCTTGGACAAAATGCCGCCAAATAAAATAACGTACACAGGTATGTAAAAAAAATTGTAAGATATAAAGTCATGGAGTACGGATATATTAGTTACAAAATAAATAATTTTGTTGTTAATAATACGACAACAGAAATAAAATGTAAAGTCATGCTAAACACTTACCAAAGCTAGCATAAATGAAAAATAAACACTAAATAAATAAACATTAAATAACAAAATGCATTACAGATTGTATCAACAGGTCAAATTAACACGAAATAATGATTTGAAATTACCCGCAGTTAATGAAAGCTAGTTAAAAGCCATAAACAATTGAAAACAATAGGCATTCATCAAAGACTAAAATCAACTAAAAACTAAAACAAAAGAAAAGAAAAGAAAAAGCCCAAAACAAACAAACTAAAAGGTTTACTTTTATAAATTGTTACTTGGATGGAGAGTTGTGTCATTGGCACTCATACCACATCTTCCTATATCTATAAAACACATCACTGGGATTAAGTATTTTAACGTCATGGGCAGTCAAAGAAGACATGACTTGTGCAATGCCAAAAATAAAAGTATCGATAGGCAGTATGATAGGTAGGAGTTAATCTTTTGATAAATACGTAAAATGTAATATTAAAAGAGTATCTCTATATAGAATATGAACGTGGATGTGTATTCATAACCCCTTCCCCAACAACAAAAATAAAAGTTTATAAAGAATACAAAATAAGTTATGTTTTAATTTTCTGATTACAAAATCAATATTTGTGCCAATGTAAACTATATTTTAAAATATAATTACAACATTGGTAAGATAACCTTTACAAATAAGTTTGTTTAAAGGTTCGATGAAGTTACAAGGATCACAAAGTGATTTCCGCGTTTTATTACAATATTACCGTTATATTCAGGATGTGAAATACCGTTTTAATAAGTTTTCCACATGTAAAACCAAGTTCACTAAAACAATCTTTGTATATATGAAAGAATTAAGTAAAAGTCTAAAGTAATTTATGGTAACGAAATCCCAGACTTAATCATTTACCAGTGATTGGGTTCGTTCAAATCTATGACATCACTACACACACGGCGATAACGAATGAGTTGTGATATATAACCACCGTATGATCGAGGCAAAATATCATCGCCGCCTACAAAGAATAGAATAACAGTAGGGAATGACAAATCGTCTCTTTTGTGGAAAATTTTAGTATGGAGTTTCCTTCAGAAATTTCAATGTCTAAATCTACAAAGGACAATTACTGCGGTTTTGTTAGATATTTTGAAGTAAGTTCCTTAGGATAAATTTCCGTAGTATATTTAGAGAAATCTGGATTATTTAACGAAAAAATATCATCAAAATAACTGTATGTTTCAACCAAATGTAACAATGAGGCGTCTTTAATGAGTTTGGTCATAAACTGAGATACATAGCAATACAGGAATAAATCTGCTATTGAAGGGCACAGTTAGTGCCTATAAAATTCGTACTACTTGTTGATACTATTTAATCACCGAAAGGTACATATATGCATTGACGTTTATGGAAATTCTACAATCCAGTTTTAAACCCATCAATTAAACGAGGGATGTATTTTTAATGGTGTTATGCTTTGATAATAGGACTAGCTGCTTCTTCTGGTTTGTTTTATTTCTAAATTGATATTTCAAAATGCTTTTTGTTATTTAATTGATCTACGTTAAACTGGGTTTATATATTAAAAATAGTTACCCAGTGGTAAATATATTGCTCAACCCTCACGTGTCTGTTGAATTATCCTTTCGTTGATTGCGAATTTTATAGTACATTGATTTGTTAGCAGACTTTGTTAGCATTCCTTCGTGAGGCTTTCATACTTTAGTAAATATAAAAAAACGACATTCATAAAAATACCTGTCATCCTTGAATGAAGGCATATTAACAACTTGATTAGTGTGCCATTGCATACCTCGCATGTTACTCTGTTTATAATCATGTTGTGAAATATCAAACCCAACAAAATGTCAAGACATGTAAATATTTATCACTGATGTTTTAAAATGTGTCTTGAAATAAAACCTAAAACTTTTATAACACGTGACTTTTTCCTGTTAACAAGAAATAATTCAATAAAGCAATGCTAAAACTTTCAAACTTTATAAAAATGTTTGTTACTGAAATTATGGACTCGTTAGGAACATCAAATACAAAATTGAAATAAGGAAAACCTAAATCAACAGATTAATTTCATAATGGTACCTGACCAAGATAGTGAGGCTTCTCTATAGCTGTCAGTGCTTTCAACAATTTCTCAAATGTTGCCATCAATTGGCTGCTGTCTGATGTATTCCTCCAACCAAAGAGTCCCATCAGCATAAAATCCATGGGGTTTGAGAAGAAACGAAAATTTAATTTGTCGTAATTGGATTTTAAATACTAAGCTGAATGAAGAAGTTATAGTAATCACCAATCCCAATTATTCTTGCTAGCTGTACAAAATGCTGATCATTTGGCATCAGTAACAGGGTTGCGTGTCTATCATGTCTATCTCGAGATACCAAAATCAGCTAGAGGGCCTTTATAATGGTCGAGGGTGATACGACATGAGATACGGATTTTGCCATGTTTTATACGCTTTATCATACATTTAAACAGGAGAATATATATGATCTGCTTTACATTGCTTATATATTATAGAAAAAGAAAGTGTCGATTACACATATTTATCATTTAATGCTGATCTCAATTTCAGAAGATTTATAGTGAAGAGAGTGTCAGCTACATATACATATTATTAAGGGCTGACTTCATTTCATGTAGTATATAGATTTTAACTAAACAGAAAGTGTCGGTCACACATATATATCATTCAGCACTGACCTAATCTTTTGAAGATTTATAATAAAGTATAAGTGCTGGTCACACATACATGTATCTATCATATACTTATAGAAAGTAATGGTATAATTGTACCCCATGATATAACTGATTATACATATATTTATTCATTAAATTTGAAAATAGCTTTAGCCGTGTGATATGACTTTTGTTATCCACTGCTTCCGGTTTATATCAACTGCTTCCGTTTTATATCAACTGCTTCCGGTTATTATCGCATGCTTTTCTGTAACGTTATCGCATGACATTTCGACGTCATTCGGCAAATTCCGGAAAATACACCTCAATGGTACGTTTTTTGTGTAAAGCATAACAAAATTGGACCAAAAATGTTTGGAATCAGGAAAGTATATCATTAAAAATGCACAACAAATATTACAACAAATGCATTTTTCAAAGTTTTAAAAATAGTCTTAGTCTGTTTGTTTTCTGCTGAAGTATATGATAAAGAACATAACATGTCATTTTCATATCAGACCCTTATCAGCCCATGGTCAAAATCATCTCTCGGGCCTGTCGGCTCTCAGGCTATTATCATGACCTAGGGCTGATAAGGGTCTGATATGAAAACTCCATGTTATAATCTATATATCTAATTCAGTGCTGACCTCATTTTAGACAGTATATAGATTTATTTCAAAGATAATGTGTCGGTCACACATATATAGCATTTAGTGCTGACCTCATTTTATACACTATACAGTTAAAATGCAGTGGTTTTGATTCATTAAAACTCCCAATTATTCTACATCTCGTGCACCATTGGAATGAATACAATATGAGCTCGAACTTGCTATGTCCAAAAGAGTACACTTAGTTAAAGATGATACTTTAAAAGTACATGAACGTATGCTAAAGTATGATAAAGTCCACACATACTCACTCATATTTTGTATTATTGAACCTAAATAAACAGTCACGTATCACAATCTTGATAACATACACAAGGAAAACCAAAGTAAATCAAATAATGAGGTAATGGGCGTACTATCCGTAAGAAGATTTGGAGTCAATATTGCTGACGGTGATTGACAAAACAGAATGTAAGTACAATTCCATAGGAAGTTTTCCTTAATTATAACAGATACTTGATTCCGTTTACGCGTTTTCTGGATTTACCTTCATCAGGAACGTTTTCAGTCAAATATGTGAAAGCCACCAATGTATAAAAACTGAAACAGTTGGAGAGCTTTGAGACAACAAAGGACCTCAGAACAACAGCCGAATCCATCTGAGGTCAAATTTGAATTAATTTCCTTATAAATTATAAAATTACAAACGATTAAAAGAAATGTGAACTTCTTCACTGAATTGCCCATTACTTGTTACTTTAATTTTCAATCATTTAGAACTGAACTGAGAAATAATATGAGGATATTGCAGAATTCCAATATAAACATGCCTTATTGGGTTTGATTCAGTTTATACTCATTGACTTGTATCTTGAATTCTATCTTGTAAAAATCTCTCAAAAATCGTTTTTATTTTGTTTACCTAAATTTTGAAACTTCAGGCCTGTACTAAATTCAGTTAGTTTCAGGGATAATCAAATATTGAAACAATAATTTCATGTTTAATAAATGTTTCTTTCTTTCCTTTTTCCTTTTTGGTACTGAAATTTAATACGACGCAAACAGTTAATTGGCTATTCTGATGAGGGTTTTTTTCAAGTACGCACTTGCAAATATCGTTAAATTGATATTTGGTTAAAAGATAATATAATCCAAGTTTATTATTCAGTTTTAAGTTTAGAATGAAATTTCCATATAACTCATCAACATTGAGCTATTTTTCAGTTAAATTTATAACATAAACAAATTCATACCAACCTTCAAGAATGTGCAAAACAAATATCATACTGTACATATAGTAAGGAGTTGTATAATTAAGATATACAATACATAACACTTACTGTTAATTCAACATTGTGTGGACAATTGCAAAAGTAAAGGTTTGACAACATATTTAGTATGCAGCATTTCATGAAATGGTCATAATGAGTTTTGCGTATTTGTCCTTTGTTGATTATATATATAAATTACAATTATTTATTCATCCAAAACATTTCTTTTCCATAATAAGTTTATATTCAAAAGAAAAGCAGACAACAAACGACATTAACGAATTACACGGTCGTACATTTTGTCAGGCACAAACATAATGTGACGGTGTTAAACACATAAGAGTAGCCCAACCCTACCCCTCACTAAGGAAATATGTGTAACAGCAAAGATTAAAACAAAATAAGAGAGTTTGACACATCAAATTAGTTCTAAACATATTAACAACTAAAACACAACAACAAAGAAGTACTCGATAAAAACTGAACGCATGTATAATCTGAGGTAAAATTATCTTTAGCCAATAATAACTTCGTTGATGATGAAGCTTTCACTGAATGCTTGTTTATAACTTTTCAGTATATTTTGCAGTAAAATAAGCAACATTTGACCCTGAACGGTTTTTTATGCTTGTCAAAATACGCCTTCGACAGATGCGTAAATATTCTACATGAAGCAGATATAGTTATCGAAAATATTTCTGTGGATAGTTACTGTAATTCGGATATTCATTGACAACATAATTTTTTTATTTAATTAAACTTATATTCAGACAAATCATTTTGTTTTCTTTGTTAATATATTTGTTTGTTTTATAGGATTAAGGCAATGTTGACTGCTATACACTTAATTTTGATATTTTTACCTATTATGTCTGTTTGTTTTGTTCACACATTGTTGTCAATATAATGAAATTTTATGCGACTGTCATACAAATTTCTGTCACATGGTGTTGTCATTTCAGCGATATAACTTGTTAACATTGTCATAAAGTGGGAGGTTTGGCTAGCCATTAAACCAGGTTCAACCAACTATTTTTCTTAAAATGTCCTGTACATAGTCAGGAATATGACAGTTGTTATCAAACAGTTTGTTCCTATGAATGTTAGCGATTTCTTTGTTCACGTCAGTGTTCCTGTTGTTCGTTTGTTTTCCTCATATAGTTGAAGTGTTTCCCTCGGTTTTAAGGGAAGGAAACCCTGAAAATGTAATTGTTTAAAGAATCTATTTTATATTTGTATAGTAACAAAACATCTCTCTTTGAAATAATGTCAGAAAACTGTAGATATGTTATAAATATATTACCCATTTTCAATTTCCCGCCGACATGGCAACTGCCATTTTGTTTTTATTAGTGACGTCACCCCGTCTATTTAGATTTCAACGGTCGATTACGTAATATCATCAAAAGCAAAACAAAAACATTCACCGATTATTCATGGATAGAGAAAATAAAATGGGTTTGGTTCCGTATAATTTTGAACCAGAATATTCTGTCGAAGTAATAAACACTAATTCCATAGCCGAGCCAACATCAGAGCAGGCATTCCCGACTTTTGGTGTGATTGTGGAAATTGCCAGCAAATGCCGTCGCCAGAGGAATGTGTATGTTGCAGACATGCAGAGTTTGTCTATCAAATTTAGGAGACCATCAGTGCATTACACAAATTGAGAGTTTTGACAACCTTATTTTAAACCCCGATGTTTTGGCAGTGTCATTTATACAAATGATGATATTTAAGAGGCAATGTGGTCATGTACCTGACCAGCCAAACTCAAGGTAATTTCTTTAAATATGCGAAAAATGCGAGATGGAATCATTGAAACTTTAGCGGAGGAGATTTTTAAATACAATAAATTGCCGTTATATATATATATATATATATATATATATATATATGATCTTAAATCAATCTCGTCATTTCGGTGCGCTAAAAAGAGTGGGGGTTGTAAGAAAATAAATTTGCGTTAGAACAATCTTGGACAATTTTCCAAGAGAAAACATTTTCTTTTAGCCTTTTGATACATGCAGAATATTTCACGCAGAGCACAATATATCGAATCATGCTGTAGGGAATAATATTTAATAAATTTAAATTTTCAAAAATATTATCTATATAATTTGAAAAAGAGGTCCAGATCCATTTCAATGAGACACTAACCTGCAACTATAAAAAAAAAAAAAAAAAAAACTGGTATGGTCTCATGTAGAATAACAATTTGTATGTTTGATGCTGAAAGGTGAAAGACTCGGAAAGGGTAATAGAGTGGTTATTCTATCCTGTGTTGTTAGAAAAATCAGAGATGCTTTCCTAGATGATGATGGTGATTATACCGGATTCAAGTTGGCTATTGATGATGTTCTGGACTTATTTGTTTTACATACACACTATTTTTCTTACCTTTGTCATCATTAAAAAGGTTTTCCAGATTTTGTGTATTTTAGTATATTTACTTATGTTCTATACCTATGCAGTCAACTCAGTCATACCTGTCAACCTATGACAATGAAAATGTAGGTCATGACCTGCATTGAAGAATGAAATCTCAGGTCATAACGCGTACAAACTTTTCGAGCTGAATTCCAGTATTTAGGGACATTTTTCTTATAATTTATATCAAACAGTTTCCAAAACATGTTCAAATGGTGAAGTAATTTAAATTGTACATAATATTATTTCATTGCACTTGAAGGCCATTGATAGATTTATGTTACAGTGCCTTCATTCCTTATCACCAATTGGTTGTCATTAGTTAATTAGTTAAGTTAATATCGATTTTTTGACAAAAACTTTCAATCCAAAAATCTCAAAATATTTATTTCTTCAAAGTTTGGGACATATTTTTAAAAGAAAAATGATAACACCTCAGAGTTAAATGGTCGTTTTCTCACAAGCGTAGACACAGGAAATGTATTGAAACCAAATTGCGTTAATAGCTGTCTGTAGTAATTGTCTTATGTTCATTACGTTTACTCAGTTTTAGCATATCCCCAGGTGTTTTTTTAAATTGTTCCGCATTTGACCAAACCAGTCCTTTTACAGCTAACTATTTGATACATGTTTTGATCATCGTTTTATGCAGTGTGGTGACCTTCATTTATAGATATGTTTTGTCCCTTTGTTTCTGGTGGATAGGGGTAGGGCATTGACCATTCTTCTTTTATGTGTGGGTGCTTGGAATGTTGTGTGCATCTACATTCAGGATCAGAAATATTTTTGGAAAACTAAAGGTCAAATTTATTTCCCCTAAATCATCAATGGAAACACTCCTCTTCATTGAACTTTTATTCAAGAAATTTAAGATAATAAAAAAAAAAAAAAAAAACATGCCCTTTTCCGAAAGATGAATGGTTGATGCCAAATTCAAAATCAAGTACAACATATTACTTAACTATATACGGTACATGATTTATGAAATTGGATTGAGAACATAGTGATATGTGATGAATATGAATAGTGCAATGTACTAGATCACCACTGTGAGCTGGATTTTATATGAATAGTGCTTTGTATTTGAGCACTAATGTCAGCTGGATTTTTATATGAATAGTACTTTGTATTAGACCTACAATGTCAGTTAGACTTTTGTATGAAATGTGTTTTGAACTAGACCACCACTGTAAGCTCGATTTGTATATGAATAGTGTTTTGTACTATATGTACTAGACCATCACTGTCAGTATTTTTATGAATAGTGCTTTGTTCTAGACCACAAATGTCAGCTGGATTTTTATCTATAATGTAAATATTATGGTAATAAATAAGTCTTCAGGAAACAAAGTGGCCTTCCTTAGACTTTTTTTCCATTATACTGTAAGTATAGTAGCAGCTACACCTTATTCTTTTAACAGTAAGTATGACACAGCAAACTTACATCAAGTCTAAAAATATCAAATTGAATGGTACAAATGTAACACAAACAGCACCATCTTACAAGGACTAATCATGTCCTGCTTCAATAAAAACAAAGATGCCAAACTTGCACTATCACTTTCTAGGTTCAGTGAACCATAAAAGGGCTCGAAACCCTAATGTGGCATGCAAAATACATTTTGTACATACCACATTATAAGGAACATGTGTACTAAGTTTCAAGTAGTTGTCACTACTACTTCTCTAAACTTCACTAAACAAGGAATGTGTCCATAGTACACTGATGCCCTGCTCGCACTATTATCTTTATGTTCAGTGGACCAAGAAATTGGGATTAAAACTCTAATTTTATTAAATTAAATTTGGAAAGATCATATCATATGGCACATGTGTACTTGGTTTCAATTTGATTATATTTTACCCGATACAGGACAGACGAACGGACCCACAGACCGAAAACATAATTCCCTCTACTATCGTAGGCAGGGCATAACAAGTTAACCTGAGAGTGTAGTGGTTCCAAACTATCATATTTCTATGTTCAGTGAACCATGAAAATGGAGTCAAAACCAAAAGAACTACTAGGCTCCAATATTTTTTAATGAAATTTATTTAAAGGAAGGTAACCAACTTAGTCAGATATTCTAAGTGCAAACATATCATCCTACCAGGACACATTATTGAATTGTCAAGTCTTTGCCCTTTAAAGAAATTCTTTTTCACCATGCCCAGGTCAAATAAACAGCTGCGCTATGAAATTGAAATGGAGTTTACGTTAATAGATATAAACAATTCACCAAAGTTTCATTAGATTTGCTAAAAGCGTTTTTGAGTCATTGTCTGAAAACTGGAAATTTCCCTTTTTAATGACTAAAACCCCATAACTTGAAAACGTTAAATTTAAAATTTATAAAAATCGAAAGGAAGCTAACATCAATACATATAAACTAAGTTTCATGAGATCTGGTGAAAGCATGTTTGAGTTATTGTCCGAAAACTGGAAAATCCCCTTTTAATGAATAAAACCCCATAACTAGAAAACGTAAAATCTAAAGTTAATAAAAACGAAAGGGAGCTCACGTCAATAGATATTAACAATTCACTTAAGTTTTATGCAAATTAGTTTAAGCGTTTTTGAGTTAATGTCCTACATGTTGATCACGGACGGACGGACAGACGACCGGACAACGGTATACCATAATACGTCCGTAAACGGGCGTATATAAACAAGAGATGGGTTTGAAATCAAAGAACTCGGCATTTTAATTTAGACGATCATGCTACCTGAAAGGAAGTTCTGCATTTTGATATATGCAATGTACATGATGTACATTGTGTAGAAAAAATACAATAACAACGGTGAAATAAAATAACTTAGAAGTTTTATCAAATTTCGAAAAAAAATTATGAATTAGTTCTGTTTTATGAGGAGCTGGCCTTGGTGCAATGTTGCCCTCATTCTGTCATTTTGTACTGGAAGCACAAGTGTGTCTTTTGCACAAGTACATTTTCCATCATTGCATATACCCATTTATAAGTTTTGTTTTTGAAAACTGGTTTCACAACCTATTGTCCAGTGGCTTTAGGGCACACTAACTTGTATGCCTTCTCCCATTTTTGTTAATCTTGTGGTCTCGATTCTGATTTAAGTTGTGATCAATAACAGCTAAAGTTGTCCTTGTCAGCATTTGATCATAATCAAATTCCTGTCGTGTTGGACAATATTTTAACATCAGGCTATGATATACTTCTAAATTGCCAGTGTGACAGAATGCACTTAATTGACATTTGTCTTTTCTCAGTCGCTTATCAAGAACAACTTCCTTAAAAGCCTTGTGTGCGTTTACTCTCTTACAAGCCATTTTTCTTTGCAGCAACATCTGTTGGAATAAAAGGGTGAGCACATTGTTTGAAAATATTTCCTTCAAAGGTGTGTGTGTTGACTATTTGATCACAAATTGACAACCAACTCTCTTCCAGCAGGATTTTGTCACCCTCACAGTTACTGGCGCATCACCATAAATGGTTGCAAATGGTTTTAATCCAAAGTTCAAATCTTCACAACCTTTTGACTTAGCTTTGCCAGTCAACTTTTCTTTAGTGATTTGCATAAATGCCATACATCAAATTGATGATCTACATTTGAAAATTCCTTTTCATAATGCTTCTAATTTGCACATGGCGATCAGTTGCCAAAACATCAATTGTGAATCCTTGATCCAATAAGTATGTCATGCATCTTCTAAAACCTTCTACTTCCATTTTGAGGAAGAACCGGTTTCTGTAACCTTTACCATTACAAACATAACAATATGTTGCGTTTCAATGTCAAGAAGTGAGTACGTACGGTACTTGGCACTGAAACCAGGTGAGTCACATATCCGTCACCAGCAAGACGGAAACTGGTTCCCTGTTGTTTCATTTTTCTAGCTCAGCTTTTGAAGCAATGACCATGTGTGTTTAACTACCGGCATTAAACAATCTCTGTGAATCTTGTTGAATGTTGTATGTGATATGAATTTCATTTTAAAAATTCTGAAAATTGCGATAAATGAGTAAAAGTTTGTCCAGAAAATAAGGTGACTGCACTCACCAGTAAGTTTCCTACAGGCATTTTACCAACACATGGCTGCGAACTCTATTTAGCTATCAAATGCCCACTAGTGCAAAATATATTTAATGTGAGAACTGTACCACCAGTTAAGTCTTTTATGGTGTCATTTGGATCTACTGAACATCCACATAAATTACATTTAACATATTAACTAGAGTCTCAATAGCACTTTCAAAAACAAGATATTTGTTTTCCTTAATATATAATTGTTCTGGCGTTTAGATGACTTGTTCAACTGAATCGCATTCACTTTCTTCAGAATCAATTATATAATCCCTGTCATTTGAGTCATCTTGAGGCAGACTAATGAATGTTTCATCTAAAAATTATTCATTTTTGTCAGCTGTACAAGTATCCCTTTTGAATAAGCCTCAACAAAATCCTGCTTGGTGGGCGTTGATGATATCAAAATAAATGTAGTAGTATGCGGCAATATTAAATTGTCTTCTTCATTTAAAGCATTGTCCTTTGACTTGGAATAGCTATGATCCTTGACTGTTAACATGTTAAAGCTTTCATTTCCTTTATATCTGATACAAGTTTCACAAGGAGACCACAGGAAAGTATTTCCGGAACACACACAGTTGATTCAGATAGGACCTGAAAAGACAAAAGCATAGATATTAACAATAATCATCATTCTAATATGCTGCAGGTGAACAATTCAACAGCCCTTTTCACAAAAAAAAATATTTTGAGTAAACACTGGTAATCTGATATACATAATTATGTATGTCATGAAGTTTTATTCTGAAACTTAATAATATTTTATAAGAGTTCACATGCTAAAATGTTTTGCCTGCTTTACTTATCATTGCTGATTTATGTTGAAAGTCTTAAGGATGAAGGTTCCACAACAAGAATCACATAAAGCTAAACAAAAATAGGTGTGTTTAGGGTTTCTACTTCATAAAAATTAAGGTAGATAGATTTTTGTTACCTTGCTTCAATGGGAAGAAATGTTGTGCTTGTCCAAAATAGCAAACAAAAGTTTAGGGTCTAGGAATTTTCTTTCATAAAAAAGAGTAGTTAGGAAACCCTAAACACAAATACTTTTTATTTGCTCTAAATGTACACTCAATATAATTTACCTATTGGTTATTGTATCCGAGAGTTAGAAACAGGCTTAAATCACACTTGGCACAGTTTGATACAACTGCAGAGGTGAAACCCGGCCGGAAAAGTTGGGGCAAATATGAACACAACATTCATCCTTGATACAGCTCGATATGATCTGAATTTTTATTGTGATTAAATATTTGACGCAGCATAGGATTCTGACAAAGAATGAATGTGGTCAAAGACTTTAGACATTTACCTAATATGGTCCAATATCCAAAATCTAAATAGATAGTATTGTTTAGATTCAGCATATAAAAAAAACCCAAAAAGGTCAAGTCCCAAGTCAGGAGCCTGTAATTTCAGTGGTTGTTTGTTTGTTTGTTTGTTTATTGTTTTGTTTGTTTATAGTTTTGTATTTAAATCTGGACTTTGGTTTATCTCGTCTGAATTTCTGAAAAGCACTGTTAAAACCAAAATTTCCTCCTATTGAGACAAGATATAATAAATGGAGAATGTGTCCCCATGGACACAGATGATGCCCTGCTTGCATGCAACATTTTAAAGGGCATAACTCAAGAACGATAAAAGTGACACTACCCAAATTTGTACTTTATCTGAGTTTTGTGGTAATAAGAATTTTGTATAGATTTCATAATGTTTGAAAGGGACATAACCCGAGAATGGTTTAAGTGACCCCAGCAAAATTCAGACTTGATCTTCGTTTTGTGGTCATAAGCGTCGTGTATAAGTTTCATAACATTTGGTTGAGTCAAACTAAAGTGAGAGAACAGAAACTATAAATTAAGCAATTTTCCATTTATAAAGGGCATAACTCTAGAACGGTTAGAGTGAGGCTACCAAAATTCAAACTTGATCTGTATTTTGTGGTAATAAGCATTGTGTATAAGTTTAATAACATTTGGTTGAGGCAAACTTAAGTTAAAGAACGGAAACTAAACATTTTGCAATTTTTCCATTTATAAAAGGGCATAACTCTAGAACGGGTAAACTAACGCCACCAAAATTCAAAATTGAGCTGTGTTTTGTGGTTATAAGCATTGTGAATAAGTTTCATAACATTAACTCAAATTAGAGAACCGAAACCAATTTTGGGACGTACGGACAGACGGACAAGGGTAAACTTAATGCCCCCACCGCTACGGCGGGGGCATATAAACTCAGCAAAACAAATCTACTTAACTTCCTAACTT
Organism: Mytilus coruscus; assembly: GCA_017311375.1. Taxonomy (NCBI): domain Eukaryota; kingdom Metazoa; phylum Mollusca; class Bivalvia; order Mytilida; family Mytilidae; genus Mytilus; species Mytilus coruscus. Next base: position 4,935,724 of record CM029608.1, read on the forward strand.
TCATTAAAATGAAACCCTAAACACACATTCTAACTACTTTTTATTTAGCCTAAGGTCAGATGAATTCTGCCAGACAAACATGTACACATAAATGATTCCATCACCCAATATTGTTGACCTACTGCTTATAAGTTATAGTATCTGGGAAAATAACTGGTTAAGAAAAAATAATGAAGTTACATGGTTAAGATTAGATTAAACCTGGCCCTTCAAGAAATCTTTGAGGAAGTTTAATAACCCAGGTGAAATTTGTATTTTACTCCTACATGTTTTATGTCTATTTTAAGCCATGATGGCCATCTTTGTTGTTGGGTGGGATCAACAGACAAATTGTTTAACAATGTACCTGAAGGATGATTAAGGCCCTATTTGGTTTTATTTGGCCCAGTAGTTTTAGAGAAGGGTTTTGTAAACATTAACGGCCGACGACTAAGGACGCCAAGTGATGAGAAAAGTTCACTTGACCCTTAAACGAAATAGCAGATGAGCATTTGCATTCAATATTTAGAAAAAAGGAATATAGCTGAAGTGAGCACAGGTGGGCTGCCTGTTGTTGGCACGTGAAAAAAGCAAAATATAGTTATCCTGTATATACAAATATTTTACACCATCATCTACAGTATACAGATATACCCAGGTTAGAGGAGGCTTTGGGTCCATCAAATACGTTTAACCTCGCTGCATACATACTATATGTACCTGTCCAAAGTCAGAAGCCTGTAATGTTAGTGGTTGTCGCTTGTTACTGAGTGTACTATTTGTTTTCGTTTATTGTTTTACATCTAAATCTGGCCGTTAGTTTGTCCCGTCTGAATTGTTTCACATTAGTATTTTTGGGGCCATTTACAGCTTACATTGTGGTGTGAATCAAGGCTCTACATTGAAGGCCGCACTGTGACCTTTAATTGTTTATGCTCACTGCTTTTGGTCTTGAATGGCGAGTTGTCTCATTGGAAATCATACCACATCTTTTGTGTTTATAGTTATCCCTATGTCTTTTATTCTATAACAGGCATTAATATAAACAATTGCTAGTGTATATGAAATCATAATTTGACATCTTAACTAAATAAGGTTTATAAATCCCATAATATCATAGTTGTCAAATTGTATTAGAATATGCTCTTTAAACATGTCTAACTTGTTCTAAATATGTTTTTTTATGTAATAATGATAATAAAGCGTGTTACTTGTTAATAAATGATATGCATTGTACATGTACCTCAATCATGTCAATAGACTCTGATGAAAAGTCTTGCTTTTGTTCCTGATGCTCCACTGTTGAAGGCTTGTCCTTCTTTGGTGCTAATGTCTATGTTCAACCAAACTCTTCTTTTTAACACCAGAAATTTTAGATCCAACATCATTTTCTCACCTTTTAAAGTACAATACCGTCTTTTAGCTAAAAATAGAATAAAACAACATTTATAAGTTTATGCTATACAGAAAGAAGGGATCAGAATATTTAATACATAATACATGGATGTAGAGAACATACACATTACATGTAAACATGCATTTTGATTTTTCTCCAAACTATAAGTTAATTGTCTCCATTCAAGACCAAAAGCAGTGAGCATAAACAATTAAAGGTCACAGTGCAGCGAAAGCGTAGTCGGAGACATTACGCTACGATCTCACAGTGACGTTTCTACGACCTCACTACGACCAACACGCTCACCCGCGACCCAACAACGCTTCTACTACGCCGTCCTCAACAAGCTCATCTTACGACATTACTACATTCATACTACGAGCATTTCGAATCCTAGCCATGCTCATTGTCATTGTCACATAAACTATATAACAGCTCTCCAGGTTTTGTTTGTCTGTATGTAATTTGGACCTCATGTTCCTAATTTCCAACAGCTCAACCATTTTGACACATCTGTTCCATTGCCACTATTGTTCAATAAAATATCGTCATTTGATCTTGATGGATCACCACGCCAACGAGTTCTAGTAGATGTTGGTGGCATGCCCGTGTTGTTTTGTCTTACAACTGTTTTGGCCTAGAGCATACATTTATTGTTGAAATTCGCATCTCAGGCAAGAACATTTGGTACTGTTTATGTTTGTATTGTGTCATCAAACCAGTTTGTTAGTCTGCTGTGAACTTTATATTTTACATGAAATTGATCTGATGAGTTGAACCTTTTCAAACTGAGTAAAAACATAATAATTCTTGAATAATAATAATAAAAATTTTTCTGGTTACGAATTTTAGGGCACCAGGTAAATATTTAAGGTCCCTCCTCTACACATGATGCCATTTTTACATGGTTAATTTCATTTTTATAAAATGGATTTTGTTTGTTGATGTTTGTTTTCGAATGACTTATACGTATACGTATCGTTTTTATTAGTATGTTCACAGTTATTGTCCAATGAATAGCTCTATAAAGATTGACTGAGTGTTTAAATTAAAAGAAGTGAAGAGTAGATTTCACATGACAGAATGAACGAACCAACAACAGATAGACCACTAAAACGGACAATACCACATGAGTTACAGACACAAGTAGAAGACATACAAAACAAAGTACCAAGAACTACAGGTAAAGATCGAGTTTTGTGTTACAATTTATTTTATTCTGACTTTCATGATTGTTCAATCTTAGTCAGTACTGTTTTTAAATGTTTACGATTAATCATGTGCATCGTTTAAATACAATTGTATTCCAGATGGTCATGTTATTACTGGCGTCCTTGGCATCGTTACCATTGAAGAACTAAGAGTTGTTAGCCAAGGTACCAAAATATTTTCCCAAACCCATCAACTGTAAAAGACCTTAAGTTTATTGATTGATGCAGTTGAGGACTATCCTAGAAAATGGTTAAAGCGCAAACCAGACAAGCTAGAACTGGACACTTTATCTGAATGGATCAAAGCTATTTGATCATGGATTCAAAAGCTCATTAAAAATGTACTATCAGCACAAGGGTTTCTAACCCATTCAAGAACCTGGATGTTGTGGATGCTTATCCTCTTTGCATGACAAATATGTCGTTGTTTTAGCAGATTAAGTCCCCATTATAATGTCTTCGTATGAAAAACCATTATTCGCCATGTCTCACAAAGAGCTTGAAACAAGCAGCACAACTTGTAATCCTACATATTATTTAACATCATTTACATACTGACCTTCTTTCATTTGGTATTTACATCATAGAAAACGAAGAAATTATATCGTCATTATACTGGATACCTTAACTTCACAAAACTTCGTATAAAAACGATACAAAACTTGATCATCAAAATGTTCGACTTTACATCTTTCTAAAGTGTCGACTGCCATTCTTTACAGTAAAAGATGACCTTCAAAGATATTGTGATGAAATATATTCAACCAGTAGTGTCTTTCAAATGTGGATTCTCTAAAATTCTAAAGATCTACTGCTAAATCTTAGATTCAAATCACTGCTATTTTGCCGCAACAGTAAGAACTTTGATTTGTCTACGCTTTGAACTACTACTCCCAATGCTCGATTGAAAGATCGATCTTTTCAATAAAAATTGGAAACGTATATATAAAGGACAAGGTACGATAAGCTATTGCAACCGGCTACCTATTATCGTTAAAATTAGAATGAATAGAATCTAAGAAACATGATTATTTTCAGAAAGTATAGTGTATCATCTTTCAAAAATCAATGTATCTTTCTTTTATCTGTGTGTGAAAATTATTAAATGCCATCCTCTTGCAAAACGTAAATTTCATGAAAATCTGAAATGTTTGCGTCTGTGTCAGCAATTTTAACTTTGAGCGGACGCGGGTATCACGAAGATATTTCAATGTGTTGTTTGTTGGAAGAAAATAATTTGCTGTTTTCAATATATTCGTGGTAATCGCGTTCGCTCATGTTAAAAATCAACAATTTCTTGTTTTACGTATACATGGTATAAGTCGATAATATGTTCAGATTCGGAAGTTTGTTCCGGTCCTTGGTTCACATATTATCGATTTATCCGTAAACAAGGAATTGTTGATTTTTAACATGAACTCAGGTGTTCCTGATTGAGTTACAAGTCTTCAATGCCGGGTATAAAGGAAGCTTTTGTTTTTCTGTTATTTTGTAAGTCGGGAAAGTAAAGTAAAGTGATTTTGCAACATATTTAAAGTGTCACTGTCAGTGTTGTCAACTAACAACCAGCTTACTCTACATTTAACAAAATATAATTAATGTAGACCCCATCAAATTGTTACCATTTGTATCCGTGTAAATATTTCACGTGGATACCAAATTTGAACCGAGACTACCTCCTGTCAATAAATTTTAAAGGTAATTATTTGGAATACTTTTTAGATAATTTAAGACGATTAAAATTTAAGTTATTAAATAAAATTATTAATGTTTAAAATATATAACATGTCTACAATTGAAATGCTTTGAGGTTTAGATAAAATTTTGCAACATTCAAAAGTGTATGCAAATATTGTAAACCTTTTGACAAATCAAAAGACAAATATAAGACTATATATTAGTCGCAACAACTTAACAGACCACGACACTAAAGAAGCAATGCATGTTTCTTAAAGATAAACAAAATGCATTATTTCACTCGTCTACTCTGATTTGCTTTTTCTTGCAAAAGCTGATATTACAATATGATAGAAGTTTCAGTTATGATAAAGCAACTTTAAATTCTATCTTTCTGTGACTCTATTTTATTTTATTTTTCTTCAGGTTTTCTATTCTAGAATCTTTCTTCAAATTAAAAAGAATAAGTGGCTATATGATTAATAAAGAACTTGGTATTCCACAAAAGGATACTCTTACTGTTTTTTTAAACAATGAATATTAAACTTTTATTTGTGTATCAAAGTGATATAAAAAAAGATATTCTTTACTTTTAAATTGAAAACACAGCTGTGGACCTGCTAGATAATGTGAACAAATAGGTTTAATGCATTGAACAAGATGACTGAAGTTTAAACCATTAGACTCCTATCATTTTCCGGATTACCTAAAATAAATATGTCATTATTCAATGATATCTATTGTTTCATATATTTATCGTTTGATTTAGATCACACACTTAAAAAAAAAAAAAAAAAAAAAAACTGTAAAAACACCAAGTCATCGCCCCTCTCCTCTCAGCTTCAGTAAAAAGATATCAATACGTAGATCGATTTAAGACTCCCAATTTACTCAGTGTTAGAAAAAAAAACAACGATGGTACTATGTCGTACTGCATCATTAGGATGAGGATTTATTTTACAGTTTTAAAATGTCTGTAAGAGGATTTAATAAAGAGTTTGAAAGTCAGCAGCCAAGTTAATACATCAATAATTTCAATTCTAATAATTCTCAACTTTTTTTATTTTCGTGCCCCGTGTATAGAGGAAAGGGTATGCATCCGTTCTTCCGTAAGTCTCCTTCGTATAAGGTGAAAATGTGTCATACAAAAATTAAGGATTCAGAATTGAAACCTTAGCCGTGAATTAAATTGTCTATTCATCATGCATATTTAAAACAATTTGTTTGCAAATAACGAGAGAAAAGGGTGATATACATGTTGTGAGGCTGTTGCTAGCAGCAAAGTATCTTCGGATATTTTACAGTATGCTAAAATAAAACATAGAACTCTTATGTTTAAAAACACTCGCATCGTTTGAAATCCTGTGGCTGTTAAGCAACTACCACATTATTAGGTAGTTGCTAAGACAAATCTGCTTTCAAGCTATCACTGTTTTATCAGAAGAACAGGAGCCACTTGTGGAGGATGATCTCCCTTTTGAATACTTGATATTACACCTAGTTTAGAATGGTGTTCGTGTCGCTCAGTCTATGGTTTTCTATCTTGTGTTTTATGGACTGTTGTTTGTCTTTTGGTTGTTTTAATTTTTCACACCCGTGTCATTTTTTTTCAACTTATGAGATCGGATATTCTTTAGGTATCTTCTGCCTGCCTCACTTTATATGAAAAACATACTTAAATATATGTGAATTGTGATGGTTGGTAAGCAAACTATTATATCATGGATTAGTTTTATGTTACCATGGAAACATCAAATTAAGAAAATCAAAATTGCACGTTTCAAGCTAAAAGATTACTCTCGGTGATACTAAAACACCATTTGAGATGTACTTCAATTGTTGACTGAAAACTAACTATTTGTTGCTTTGGAAAACTCAGGTTGATATGACGGGTCCATAGATACAAAATCAAATTGTTCTTCAATGCAAACATGGTTACTTAATATATCAATATAGGGCTTAACACGAGTTCCAAGAACATATTTTAATGTTTTCGTTCTTTCGATGGAAAACTTTGGATAGAAAAGTTTTTTCGGTTACTAGGCAACATTGTGGTTGCTAGATTGGTATTTGGAACTCCTTTAAAATAAAGATCCAACAATAATATATCTTGAAGTTTTTAGTAGCACATTACCTTATATATTTTATGGTTTCAATAGTCTATTCTAAGGGCAAATGCATTAAAGTTGGATATTAAAGTAAATTTTATGAAACCCGTTGCTAGGCAACCACATGTTCACATAAACACAAAATGTTTAACATTTTCTAAGTCACTGCGCATAGATTAATGATGGATCGAAAATTATGTCATTTGAAGCGGGGACCAAAATTATACATATCATACATTTGTACCTTGTTCTTTCTTGTTTTGGGTTAAAATAATTTTATTTTGTGAAGAACCACACAGATTCTATTAGAATATACAGTGAAGATAATATTTTAAAAGACTGGACCTTTCAATTGACAATATATTTGTTGAGATTGGAGGTTAATATTTCAACATACAGTCGGTATTTAAATGGTTACTTATTGTGGATTCAATCTGTCCGACTTGTTTTGTACTCGTATGAAGCAGAATTCATTCAGAACCTTCTAAAGATAAATAGAAAAATCACCTTGCAATTTTTTAATTTTACTTTCAGATATATTGATGATGTCCTATCTCTGAATAACCCATATATCAGTCAGGACTGTACTGAAATGACAATTCGTTAATTTTATGAACACCATCACGAATTGAATGATCTATACGATGTATGTGTCTGAACTAGATTATGACATTTTACCACGTCTTAGATTGTGCTTTAACATCTATGTTGTCTGTCTGCTAAGAACCGAACGTGATCTACTCCCGAAAATAACCGTTATACCGAGTGCATTGCTATACGACATGTTTCGGTATTTTATACATCCAACATTCATGTATTTATTTTTATATTTCTGTTATGGTTTCGGTTGTTTAATGCGTTATGTCTTATCGTTGATAGTTCAAATAATTACATAATAGTTTCAATAATATCATTGTCATGAACATTGTTTGGCCTTGTATCGTGAAAATAATTATATAAAGTTCAGGAATACATATTTGTTACTTGTTTTGGCTTTCAAACTTTTTATCTGAGCGTCACTGGTTGGTCTTGTGTGGACGAGACGCACGTCTGGCGTATTGAATTTTAAGCCTAGTACCTTTTGTTAGCTATTATTCTAGTGTTTCTTTGTCCTATATGTTCTCCCATTTATTTGTATTGTGGTCCTGTCATGTGATGTTGTCGTTTTGGTGGTGTGTTTGACGTTGCCATAAAAGCGGGAGGTTTGGTATGCCACAAAACCAGGTTCAACCCACCATTTTTTCTTAAAATGTCCTGTACCAAGTCAGGAAAATGGCCATTGTTATATTATAGTTCGTTTCTGTGTGTGTTACATTTTAATGTTGTGTTTTGTTGTGTCGTTGTTCTCCTCTTATATTTGATGCGTTTCCCTCAGTTTTAGTTTGTAACCCGGATTTGTTTTATCTCTATCGATTTATGAGTTTCGAACAGCGGTATACTACTGTTGCCTTTATTTACATAAGTGCTTTAGTCCTTTTGATGTCCTGTGGTGTCTGTCACTGATGGACGATGTTCTTTGTTTGTTGTGGTTTTCATGTTGTGTCGCCTATTATATATTTTTTGTGCGATTATCTGTGGTGAGTGTTCTTCTGTGTGTTTGTGCTGTATTTCTGTCACGTAGTGTTGTCGTTTTAGCGATATTTTTAACATTGCCATATAAGCGGAAGATTTAGCTAGCCATAAAAACAGGTTCAACCCACCATTTTTTCATAGAATGTCCTTTACCAAGTCAGGATTATGGCAGTCGTTATCAAATAGTTCGTTTCTATGTATGTTGGCGATTGTTTTGATGCACATCAGTGTTTCTGTTGTTCCTTTGTTTCCTCTTATAGTTAATGTTTTCCCTCGGTTTTAGTTTGTAACGCGGATTTGTTTTCTCTCAATCGATTTATGCATTTTGAACACCGGTATACTGCTGTTGCCTTTATTAACCATGTTTCTAAAATAGAGATGACACATTTTTGAATAAGAAGCATATGTCATTGAATGAAAGAATATGTTTTGTTTTATATCGAGCCTTCAGCATTTATTTAAAAACAGCCTTCAACCATTGATTATTGGAATTTTAAGCGCATTATAGATTAATACGCAGGGGTCCACTGTAACCGCTGAAAAGGTCCTATTTCGCTATGTCTGTAAAGCAATGTTTGTTGTTTAATTTTATTTTAAAACTCTACATGCCCTAGGAGTAAGGTATAAACGAAAATTGAGATGATTATTTTACGGACGCCATCACGAGTTGGTTGACCGTTATGGAATATCCGTTACACAGATGATACCGGATATGTTCCTTATGTCGTAACAATAATCCAGTTCCTTTTCACGAATGTGAACTGACGAATTAGACTATTTACCGGCTTCGTAATAAAATGAGCAACACGACGGGTGCCACATGTGGAGCAGGATCTGCTTACCCTTCCGGAGCTCATGAAATCACCCCTAGTTTTGGAGGGTTCGTGCTACTGTTGTTCCCCTATTTGTGACATTTTACCTTTTGTGTCTGTTTGTTTTTCACGCATCGTTGTCAATATAATGGTATTTGACTGTCGTACAAGTGAGAGGTTTAGCGCTTTAAAATCAGGTTCAATCCATCATTTTCTACATAAGAAAATGCCTGTACCAAGTCAGGAATATGACAGTTGTTGTCCATTCGTTTGATGTGTTTGTGCTTTTGATTTTGCCATTTGATTAGGGACTTTCCGTTTAGAATTTTCCTCGGAGTTCAGTATTTTGTGATTTAACTTTTACAACTGCTAGGTAAAAGATATGTCGCGAATAAGGACGAAAACCCTACAGTAGTATGGTCATGGTCAAAATCATCGTTACAATCAGTCTCCTATCTGTCATATCTGTAGATATTCACGAAATCTGTTTCTGTTAAAGTCCTTAAAATTGGATAATAAAACTTTACATTGTTTTAGGCAAGACAAGTTTTATTTGCTATTTATTTTAATCAATAGGCCTTGGACAACTTTCTTGGAGAGTGACTTGTAATCCTTTTGAAAATTTGGTTAAACGTATTCTGTATGTATGCCTGTACCAAGTCAGGAGCCTGTAATTCAGTGGTTGCTGTTTGTTTATGTGTTACATATTTTTTTCGTTCAAATTTTTGAATATAAATTAGGCCGTTAGTTTTCTCGTTTGAATTGTTTTACATTGTCATTTCGGGGCCGTTTACAGCTGACTATGCGGTATGGGCTTTGCTCATTGTTGAAGGCCGTACGGTGACCTATATTTAATTTCCGTGTCATTTGGTCTTTTGTGGAGATATGGTCAGTTTTGGTTGATGCAGTCAAAAATGTTGTTATATGAGTCAGCCTGAGGTATCAAAAATTTTGTTGCGAGACAATATTTTTGCTGGCACTCTTATCTGATCCGACAACATTTTGTAGTCATTGTGTTCAATATTGCTGACATTTGCATTATACAATACATCCTGACATAAAAATATTACTAATTTATTATGCGGCTATATAGATTTATATGATAAAGTGCAAATATGGTCAGTTTTGGTTGATGCTGTCAAATAATTTTGGTGTACCAGTCAGCCTGAGGTATCAAAGCTACTGAAACTTTGTTACGTGGCAATATATTGAAAAAAGGACATGTTGGCACTCTGAATTTATGCGGACAAAATAATTTTGTGTAATTATTTGTACTGTAGTCCTGTCATGTAATGATGTCCTTTTAGTGTTATATTTATCATTGCCATACAAGTGCGAGGTTTGGCTAGCCACAGAACCAGGTTCAAGCCACAATTTTTTCTCTTAAATGTCCTGTACTAAGTCAGGAAAATTTATCTGATAGTTCGTTTCTGTGTGTGTTACATTATCGTTTGTTTTTGTTGCAGTTTAGTATTTCTGTTGTTTCGTTGTTTTCCTCTTATAGTTGATGTGTTTCCTCGGTTTTAGTTTGTAACCCGGATTTGTTTTCTCTCAATTGATTTATGACTTTCGAACAGCGGTATATTACTGTTTCCTTTTTAGTCATTGTGTTCTAATATTGCTGTCATTTGTATTATACAATATATCCTGACATAAACATATCACTGATTATTATGCGGCTATATAGATTTACATAATAAACTGCAAATATGGTCAGTTTTGGTTGATGCAGTCAAATATTTTTATTGTATGAGTCAGCCTGAGGCATCAAAACTACTGACTTTTGTTGCGAGACAATATTTTTAACAAAATGGACACGCTGGCACTCTTGTTTGATGCCGACAAAATTTTGTAGTCATTGTGTTCCAATATTGCTGACATTTGTTTTATACAATACACCCTGACATAAAATATTACTAATTTATTATGCGGCTATATAGATTTACATAATAAAGTGCAAATAAGGTTAGTTTTGGTTAGTGCTGTCAAATAATTTTGTTGTATGAGTCAGCTTGAGGAATCAAAATACTAAAATTTGGTTGCAAGACAATATGTTTAACAAAAGATGACATGCTGGCACTCTTGATTGATGCGTACAAAACTTTGAAGTCATTGTGTTCCAATAGCGCTGTCATTTGTATTATACAAGCCACCCTGACATAAGAATATAACTGATTTACTATGCGGTTACATGTATATAGGTTTACATCATAAAATTGCAAATATTGTCAGTTTGGTTGATTCTGTCAAATAATTTTATTGTACGAGTCTGCCTAAGGTATCAAAACTACTGAAATTTTTGCGAGACAGTATTTGTTACAAAAAAGACATGCTGGCAATCTTTATTGGTGCGAACAAAATTTTGTAGTCATTGTGTTCAAATTTTGCTGTCATTTGTATTATACAATCTATCCTGACATCAAAATATTACTGATTTATTATGCGGCTATATAGATTTATATCATTAAGTGCAAATATGGCCAGTTTTGGTTGATACAGTCAAATAATGTTGTTATACAAGTCAGCCTGAGGTTTCAAAACTAATTTTGAATGTAGGGTTTGATATCTCTTCCTCGATTATGTTTAAAGAGTTAGGATGGCTTACCATTAATAGTAGAATAAAATACTTTATGGGAGTGATGATATATAAGTGTAAGAATAATCTAGCACCTGAACTATTTGCAAGCTGTTCAACTGTTAATAAATATGTATTAAAATCATTTACCCAAAATAGTATACTTGTTCAACGATATGGGACTAATTATGTTAAAAGAACTTTTAAGTATTCTGTAACCTTGTTGTGGAATTCTTTGCATTTAAATTTGAAAGAAAGTAAAGAGTAAATATTTTTAAGGCAAACTGTCACTCTCATCTCTTTAAGGTACAAGAAGAGAACTTTTGTAATTCAAATGCTATAACTTTACTGTAGTCATACTTTTCATTTCAGTGGTATATAAGTCTATCTGTACTATATATGTAATCTTGTACACATGTAGTGTAATATCATTTTGCTTTGTTTTCTTTGTGTATGTTTGTAGATGTAGAAGGCCATGGGATGGAATAACTGTATTGTTATCTGTGTTACCTTCTGAAAATAAAGAATTTATTATTATTATTATTATTATTATAATTCTCTCTATCTGTATTATCATTGATATGGTCATATCTATAAATCAACTGTTTACAAAACTTAGAATTTTGAAATGCTTAGGCTTTTCTACCTCAGGAATATATGACCTTAGCTGTATTTGGCAAAACTTTATGGAATTTTTATCCTCAATGCTCTTCAACTTTATTTGGCCTTTTAACAATTTTTGTTCGAGCGTCACTGATGAGTCTTTTATAGACGAAACGCGCGTCTGGCGTAAATACAAAATTTAAATCCTGGTATCGATGATGTGTTTATTTAGTGTAAGCCCATCCATGCATTAGTTTAATAGTATGCGGGTCCATATCAGATTTAAGTTTTGGTTAAATGTTATTTGTGATACATCAACAGAACACTCTGTACATGAAAAATAAGAAGTAGTGTTATGATTTCTAATTAGCTTTCCATCCATCTGAAATCAAGGACATAGAAACTAGTTAAAAACTAAAGATTACCATCAACAATTAACAAAACACATACCATATAACAAAACCGAACATGACACATGCTGTGTTCATTGTTGATGGTAATCTCTAGTTAAAAAAAACAGTCTGATTTAACTACCAGACAATAAAAGAAAAACAACAATGAATTACAAGCTCCTGAAATTGAACAGACACCTACAATATGTGGTGGGGTTTAACATGTTTGCAGGGTCAACCGACCCCTAACATTGGATAGTGGTGTAACAACACATCATATAAAGACAAAATAAACTATAGAAATTAGATGAAAAAGGCTTGTTTCACAAAATATATTAAGATTGAGACTAATCGTTAGTTATGAACAATTGAATATTCCTACAATCAATTTTATAGTCATTAGATTAGTATGTGAAACACAGGGATAGCCCAGTAATGCTATAGGGAATTATCAAACTAACTTACATTTTCATTTTATATATATATATATATATATATATATATATATATATATATAGGACCGCCAGATGATTTAGATGACAAGAAAAAGATGGTTAATAGTGGGTATCTGTCTTCATACAATCATATCTCCAGTACTGAGGACATATGTTATTCCTGTTGTAACAAAGCTGTGTTATCTATTAACCAGCAGTAACAAAATTCACAAGCAAACATATGGAAGTTGTCTCAAACGATACTTACCTACCAACACAGAACTAAATTACTAAGCAATTAACAATAACAAAACTTTGTATGGACGGAATAGAGCCAGATATGATTACCGAGTCAAGAGTGCTGTGGATTTATCCCGATTGTTTCTTCAGACACATGGCACAATTCACAGCATTTGATGACTCATGTGATTCATCTGCCCTACTTGGAATCATTGTTAACATTGACAGATTCCCAGCAACTGTACAGGCTGATGCCAGAAAGGTAATTAAACAATAAATTTTAACTGCATTATATTGAAAAATCTGTAAACATTGCAAAGAAGTCAAGGATTTCAATGAACAGTCAAACCTGCATTAGCATATAAACATATCTCTCGTTACAGGAACTTATTTGAAATGAGGTTCGAAATGCATAGATTATACCACAAGGAGTGACCAAACAAGACAGGTTTTCCTTTAATAGATGTGAACTATATAGCAGATTAAATGTATATAGAATCACGAACGATATACTAGATTTATATGAAAAAGATGTTCTTGTCATGATATGCACGTTATATTGGCCATGGAGGTTTATCACCAATACCTCTATTTATGAGCGATAAATCATCGGCACGCTCGGCACTTGTTCAGTGGAAAAGTTAATTTCCCAATTGATCTTGAAAGAAGTATTTTACTGTCATGACTATTCTTGTTCAAATGGTATTTATGATATGTGTGTATGTGTATAAATAAAGGAGATACTTAAATCTATGACATATACGTTGTTATCATCTTTGACAGACTTTAATGTATGTTCGTTTGGAGTAAATGAGTTTGTTTATTCATACTGTTTTGTATGTAGTCTTATAAATTATACACTTGGTAATCTCCTATCTATATTTAAAAACAATGGTAGGCATCAATTATTATGTAAACTGGGTCAAATACCATTAAATAAATTACATGATATTCTCAAGGAGTGTGACATCATCTCTTTCTTTCTCTATGAATATTCGCGTATAATTACAGCTTTTGCCACCATAGGCTGTTCCGCGTATCGACAAACCTGAAGATCATAAACGTCATTTTCTAAAAATCAAATATATTAGCAGAGGTATTGATTTTATCAACTTATCCCGTATATTTAATGACTATACCATTCAGAAAGTCATACCTCCCTATTTTGATAACATAGAACCAGAAAAACCCAGCAGAAGTTTAATCTTTAATTATACGACAGTAACATCAGACGTGAATGTAGAAAATATACTCCTTTAACTTGAAACTGTGAATCGTCGAAGTTTAAACATGTTCCCTATGGCCATGTTATTACGGGGACCTCAATATCGTCCAGGTCAGAGAGGTTAAAACTTTTGAAAAAAGGACCAAAATATCGTCCTCCATCTAAAATATATTGGAAACAGTGTCGTCAGGTCACCAAAGATGCTCTTTCCTCGTTTTGTAAAAGTGGTGTAAACGGAAAAATCTGATAAAAAATCTCTTGATTCTTATTTAAATAAAAGTATGAAGGTGGTAGATAATAGAATATCACATTTTGAAAATAATTTAGAAGTAAATAATAGAGTACATAATACGCCCATTCCCAGAATAAGAAATAAACTTCAAGAACTTTCAAAGAGGTTTGTGTTTGTACCGGCCGACAAAGCAGCCAACAATGTGGTGGTGGTATGCCGTAAATACTACATGGACGTTCTTAAGAATGAAATTTTAAATTCATCTACATTCAAGTCCATGCGCCCCAGAGAGAGTCATATAGTTAACAAACATATCATAACCACATCACAGCTTAAGGCTTCTTCTGAACATTTGAAGGTCCCTACTATGTATTGGTTACCTAAACTACACAAAAACCAGTAAAATATCGTTTCATATCGGCCTCTAGTAAGTGTTCTACAACTAATCCTTCAGTGCTTTTAACAAGTTCATTAACTACTATCAAAGAGTTTATCATAAACTATTGTAATAAAATATATGATAATAGTGGAATTAAATATTTTGGAGTGTAAAAAATCATTGGATGTTTTAGAGAAATTACGTGCTTTTGATGGTTCTTTCAATTCGGCTGACAGTTGTGACTTTTCGAGTCTCTACACTTCACTTCAACACAATCTTATCGAACATAAGTTTGACTATTTAATTAAATGGTCGTTTGGTAAATCTGAATGCAAATATATTTGCTGCAACTCATTTAAAGCCTTCTTCTTTAATGAGAAAGGTAAATATGCTAGATATACTTACTGGAGGTGTGATGAGATAATTGAAGCTGTTAATTTTCTCCTTGATAATATTTATGTACGTTTCCGCAACAAAGTTTATCGACAGGTTGTATGTATTCCTATGGGCACTAATTGCGCCCTTTAATAGCAGACTTGTTTTTGTACTGTTATGAATCACAGTTTATGACCAAACCCAGTAAAGACCCGTTTAAATGCATTTACTTGATAAATTCAACAACACTTACCGTTATCTTGATGATATTTTTCGTTAAATAATCAAGAATTTTCTCAATATACTGCCGACATTTACCCAAAGAAACTTACTTTAAATAAATCAAACTTTCCCTTTTGGATGGTGATGTTCCTTTGACACCATCTTACGGTGTTTATATTTCACAACTCGTTCGCTATGCCCGTGTCTGTTGTGACGTTTTGATTTTAACGAACGTAATCTATGTATTACTGGTAACTTATTAAGCCAGGGATTTCGTTACCACAAATTACTTAAAACCTTTACTAAATTCACAGATATAAAGATTTGGTTTTGAAGTTTAGTTGTACCTGTAGAAAACTTATTTCAAACGGGATTGCACATCCTCATTTTACACGGCAATATTGTTTACCGTGCCCGGAAATTTAGAAACGATCCTGGTAAACTTATCGATCCTTTAAATAAACTTATTCTTAAAGGTTACCAATTCAACACTGTTATTAGATTATTAAATATTGGTTTCATTGGTACTAATATTGATTTTGTTATCAGTAAATTAAAAGCAAACTAAATATTATTGTTATATACATATACACATTCATGGATCTACAATCTGTCGATACCTGTATCTTGGCATTGCACAAGGTCATGTTTTCTCTGACTGTTTATGACGTCTTTACACTAAATCCATTGGATGTTGGGTGTGTACGGATTGATAATTTAGTCTTAGATGCATGATTTTTTTAGTAGTTGTTAGTTGCTTTGAACTAGCTGTCAGTAACTGCGAGTACTCTCAGATCTGTACTTAGTGTCTTTTGTTGTTTGGATGTACAACTACCCGGCCATGTCCTCTTGCATTTGTAGTATTTGTATTTTATCCATCTGATGAGTTAAGCCTCTTTAAATCTTTAATTTTATAGTTCGTTCTTATATTGTACTGTTACACCACTGTCCCAGGTTAGAGGGAGGTTGGGATCTCGCTAATATATTTAACCCCGCCACATTCTGTATGTAAGTGCCTGTCCCAAGTCAGGAGCCTGTAATTCAGTAGTTGTCGTTTGTTTATGTATTACATATTTGTTATTCGTTCATTTTTGTACATAAATTAGGCCGTTAATTTTCTCGTTTGAATTGTTTTACATTGTCATTTCGGGGCCTTTTATAACTGACTGTGCGGTATGGGCTTTGCTCATTGTTGAAGGCTGTACGGTGACCTATAGTTGTTAATTTCTGTGTCATTTGGTCTCTTGTGGAGAGTTGTCTAATTGTCAATCATACCACATCTTCTTTTATAAATATCGCTTGGCAGCAAAAGGCAAATAATTATATGCTAGAATTTTTGTAAGAAGTAAAGAACAAAATTCCGTTTGTCATGCTTTCACATTACTATAAAGATATGAGGTATGATTGTCAATGGGACAACTGTTTATAAAAATTCAAATGAAGTGGATGTAAGCAATTATAGGCAACCGCGTGGCCTTCATCAATGAGAGAAAAAAAACGCATAATCTTTGGTCGGCTATAAAATTCCCGACATGAAAAATATGAAACAATTCAATTGAGAAAACAAAACAAATAACGAACAAAAATATGACGACATGAACCAACAACTATCACAAAGCTGCAGGCTCCATTCTTGAGACAGGAACCTAAATAATATAGTTTGGTTTAACATTTCTGTGAGCACTTAACCCTCCCTGAAATGCGACAGTGGTGTCACAGCACAACATAAGAACAAACTATAAAACGCGGTTGAAAAGGTTTAATCAATGTCAATGAGTAGACACAAACAGTTGATTATAAAATGGAGATAGTAACGATTGAATTCAGTGAACATGTATTATAACATTATCACTGAGTTATAAACTTTGCCTCTAAAATTTATCCTTCAACATGTTAAAGTTGGCATGCATTTAATTTATCAGAAATCTTAAGGGGTACGGAACACATAAGAAAAGATAACTCTTACTCATAGTCTGTTTCTCTGTATCGTTTTAAAATCACATGCAATATGCAAGAACTTAAAAGATCCTGATCAAATGTTTATATTGTAGCTAAAAGTAAATATAGACCTATTTTTATTCATTTAATCTTTTATTCATTTATAGTTACACATTTTCCATAAATGAATCAATTAAGAGACTAGATAGGAATATTTCAAAGTAAAATAAATTTTCAAAAGAAAACCAGGAGGTCAGATATTTGCAAAGTGGCAAATGAAGGAAACATAACTTTTTCGTTTTTTTTCCTAGACCTTACATATACTATAAAAGAGTATAAAAATAAAAAAAGCCTAATAATTAAATAATAACCAAATAAAAATAAATAAACCAAGAACAATTCTGCTTCTATTCGTACCAAAGGGATTAAAATCAAACCAGAATTGATTCCACAGTACTTCAGTTTTAAAACCGTAGTTTTGAATGAAATACACTTAGTAGTGTAAACTTATAGGTTATGAATAATTTATATATGTGTATCTGTGTGTTGAAAAGTGCTAGGATGTTAATTTTATGCAATTGAAAATTTTAGGACATGTATGATTTTAATAATATCATATAAAAGTCAGAAGATACAAAGGCGATAATCAACCATTTGTGCATCCTTTACAATTCGAGGAACAAAGACAACTACAAGATAAAACCCCATCAGATTCAGTTCACAAAACATTACAAAGAAACTAACAATTTAGTACTCTAACATTTATCCCAATAAGTAAAAAAAAAACATTCAATCTTCAGTTTTCAACCATTATCCTGGCAGGTGTACAAAATAAACAGGTGTCTTCTATTCCGTCCGCATTTTTAAGGAAAGTAAAATATAAATTTAGAACAATGGTTAAAACTGAAATTAAACATGCTTGATAAAATACAACATGTTATGTTTGTTTTATCAAGTTCTAATTTTGAAAGTTCACGAAATTCGTTTTCTTTTATTGTGCTTTTGTGTTTCTGTCCGAATTAGTGAATGCAATTTGAAGTATTTTTTCTTCTCAAATCTAAATTCAAGATTATACAGAATATAGATGTAAAAGTGGGGAAAAAATATATGACACTTGTAACTGGAGTTTGATATTTTGTGGAATTAGAGGTGAAATGAGTTAAGACTCTTACATTTTGATAGCATTTTAAGACTGATTTTCTTTAATCTAAAACCAGTTTCAATTTTCATAACCTCTGCAGAAATGCTATCAAATTCTATGTTTAACGAACTTGATTATACATAAGGATCTTGCACGGTCAGCTCTTTTCTATCACCTAGTTCAGATTTGCAGGAGCCGTGGTTCTTTACACCAATGGACTCGTCGTTCATTTTGAATGGTATATCTTTTATTTATTAAATCTGTAGACCAACAAAATTGAAAATCTTGATCATGTAAAATATCAGTCGATTTTAAGATTTTCCTATGTATCCTATATGTATATTTGGCGTCTCATGCTGTTAATTTCAACAGCCTGCATCTCAAAAACAACAACGGTTACTCCTTTTCATTTTATTATCTCGTGTACTTTTACAAGCAGAATCCGTATGTGAAATTAAACAACATTCTGTGGAGTAATTAAGCATGTTGAGTACGTACACTTTGCCTCAATAGAAACTAAGTCTTTCTATGCAACCGCAAACAAATTTTGGGGTCGTATATTGCTATCACGTCGTTGTCGTCGGCGTTGAACTAAGACATTTTGTTTCCACACAATAACTTTAGTTTCAGTGTATGGATCTCTATGATATCTAATACCACAAATTGTTGTATGGTCGATTAGAGCTTGTGTAATTTGTATTTGTTAACTAATTATTGACTCTAAATAAAACTTTGAATTCAATAGCCACAATTCTCAGGCCTAGGTCAAAAGACAACAAGTCATGGTCTGCTCAAGTGTTTCTTGCCAAAATACAGTTATCGTCCTCGAGGTCAAAGTTCAAGGTCACATGAAGGTCAAAATTGTAAAGGGCACAATACCTCATAATAATACATCCACATGCAAGAGATGTAAGGTCTAGGTCAAAAGACGAAGAAGTTATGGTCTGGTTGTGTTTCTTGCGAAAAATACATTAAGTTGACCTTGCGGTCAAATTTGAAGGTCACATGAA
This sequence comes from Mytilus coruscus, assembly GCA_017311375.1. Lineage (NCBI taxonomy): Eukaryota > Metazoa > Mollusca > Bivalvia > Mytilida > Mytilidae > Mytilus > Mytilus coruscus. Next base: position 4,955,245 of record CM029608.1, read on the forward strand.
GGTCATCATGATACAAGACACTTACCCTCATGATGCTACATCAACATGCCAAATAACTTAATCCTAGATCAAAAGCCCAAAATGTTATGGCCATTATGTACTATTAGATTGGATTTTGCTCATATTCAAAAGGTATTTTAAACTTTAATAGAAAAAATCTGGCGGTTAAAATTTTATAAATTTTGCAAGAACAACTGATATATAACTACAAATGGTTAGTTTGTTGAAAAAAATTAAACAACACATTTTTTTCGAAATGTTTTTCTTCCTCAAATTCTAGACCCATCATATTGACTTTTGGGTGCTGACTCTGATATCCCCTCCTTTTCAGTTCGGACAAAATCTAAATCCAGAATAAAAACTTATCACTATAAACTATGCTATTGTCAATTTAGGATTAGTTTTGAAAATTTTAGCATATAAACCGCTATACCCATATTTCTTAAACTTGCAAATTTGGCCATTATTAGCATGTAAAAGATGCCATATTCGAGTTGCCAAATCTTTAAAACCTATGGATCAAATCTTTGAAATTTTCATAGGTTGTTAAGCTAGTCCTAGGTTATCAATGAGACAAAAACAAGAAAAAATTAACGACAGGTTATATTTGAGGTATAGTGTTAGGTACCCCTTAAGACAAATCGTGAATATTTACAATTATTTTTTCCATATACAAGTTTTTAGAAATTGTTTTAAAACGTGTAAAAATCTTAAATTTTCTCTCTGCGGGTATCTGTGCGACATTTTTATTTAAAAAAAAAATGTTTTCTCTATGTCTATCCTGACAGCATCCCCGTACACCATGTATTTGACTATATTTTTGGAAATTAATTGAGAGTTAATTCCAGTAGCCTCCTCCATGCCCATTTAAAGATAAGCTTGTATCAATGTTCATTTTCTTTTATAATGTATATTTTCAAAACAAATAGTAACACAAACGAAAATCAAGTCAATTCAGTTACGGTCTTACAAAGCTGCTTATCATTGGTATATCAAATCAAAGACTGAAATAGAAAAAAAAATACATGCTATATCGTATGTTTATACAGTTTGGGATGCTGGATCCCAATTATTGTATTGTTTGTTTGGGTTGCTCCTCCCATTTCGGTCATACAAATGATAGGCTAAGCTAGGTATCAAAAGGTTTAAATCACCATTGTCT